>JAECXB010000287.1:0-83920 GCA_018151435.1 Zaprionus africanus | reverse complement strand
ATTTAAAATACTAGTATGATTAAAATTATTACAAATGTTATTTCAAAATGATTATGCTTAAGTGGTATAATAATTTTTGATAATATATTTGTATTTTGAAATTTAAGTTCGGAATTGTTGCTTTGTAAATATTCTGATATTATAAAGGTAACTAAATAAATGCCTGTAACAAATGTGAGGTTAATATAGTTTGAACCGGAAACTAGAATAGCTCCGTCTGTAATACGAGGGTCGTTTGATAAGTCCGTGACTTTTTGTATTTGCCGCGCACCTGCTCTAAATACAACACTGCTAATTTCTACGGGTTTGTTTTTTTCTATGATTTTCTTGCAAACTGAATATTTTTTATTAAGCATATCTACAAAGCAATTGTCATTTTCATGAATTTGACCAAAATTATTGTATATTTGTTTTTTAAAAATTTTTATTGGGTAATAAGTGTCGTTGCATTTGGCAACTTTATCGTCAATAATTAATTTACCATTTGTTTGAGATATGGCTTTTGCGTGAAAAAACTTACAACTATGTTTTAGAATAGGATATTTTATGTAATATATGATTAAGCCTTTATGCGATATAATTGAATAAGTAGAAACATCCATTAAGTCTATTATAGTTATGTTAAATTTTTCGTGTGTAAATATGTCTGCCACATCGTGATTGTTTAGAATTTTTGAATACAAAATATTGGCTTTTGAAAATGTTATTGCATAAATTGGTTACTTGTTGAATTTCTTTAAAACTTGCAGAATTGATTTGGTTTTGCTTATTGTTGTTTTCGACCAAGTCATTGATTTTGTTTTGAAGTGTGATTAAGTTATTGTGATCTGATGTACCTGTTATCCATTTAAAAATGGTGCCTAGTTCATTAATACCTCGTTTTATTATTTTTTGTGGCGCAAGTTGAGAAATAAGAGAACTGGCTAATTTTAAGTTCAAATAAAAATCCCAATCTACACTGATGTTTCTATTTTTTACATATTTTAATTCTTCTTCGATAATATATTTATAAAAACTTAAGTTAGTAACGTGAAAAATTTCCCCATAAGTTTCGTATAAAAATATGTTGTCTGCGTCAAGTAAAACATATTCCTAGTTCGAGTAGTTTATAATATTAGAAATTGTTGAACCCAGTAATGTTGGGGTAAGTAATATATATAAAATGTTCATGCTAAAAACATAAAAAAAAGAAAATGCAAAATTTGATTAAAACTTAATGTTATCTAAATGAATTATTCGATTCTCGTTATTTACGAAAACCTTATTTCCTAAATCTTCTTTTACTGTTTGTTTCTTATATCTAGGTTGTAGTTTATTTCTCTCTCCATGCTTCTTCTCATAAATTATTTCTCCTACTTCATAATGTTTTGGTGTCTTTTTTTGTTTGTGATAGTCCAACATTTTAGTTTGAGCTATTTTTAATTTGTTAGGTAAGTGGGTGTGATCAATTTTGTTAAACATAATATCATTGGGTTTATTCTGTGTGGAAGATTGTATGGTGTTATTATATTCTCTGACAGCGCGATAAACTATTTCTTTATGATCTAGAAGATTGTATTGTTCCTGAATACAGCGTGAAATTTCGATTAACGTTGAGTGTACTCTTTCTACTTGGCCATTGGTGAGACTATGTCTGGGATCTGCATAAAAAATGGTTAAGCCAGCACGCTCTATTGCTGATTTGAATTGGGCGGAAGAGAAACTAGGCTCATTGTCCATCATTATGGACTTGGCAAAAGGAAATGGTTGAATTAGCTCGAGAATTTTAAATTCCATATTGCATTTATTTTGAATTTCTTTAACTATTAAATACTTAGAGTAAGCATCAATACAAGTCAAAAAAATTATTTTTTGGGCATAGAAAATGTCTATATGTAATTGTTCGCCTTCTCTTTCTGGAATTGGGTCTTTTGAAATTGGAATTTGTTTCGGGTGTCTATTGTATTTATTTTTGTTACAAACTTCGCAATCACGAATGTGTTGTTTGAGCTTTTCATATAATTTAGGCCAGTAATAGCATCTTAAAATCTGCTTTAAATTTTCGTCGAACCCTCTATGAGCATGGGTTTCTTCTATTATTATTTGTTGGTAACGATGTAAGGCTGCAAGAACTCCTTTAATATGGTTACTAAATTGTCCACAGTGTCGTATTCTATAATGTGTCTTGTTTTATTAAAATTGTTAACTTTCTCATGAATGGTAAACTTATTTTTTTAAAAAAGCAGTTGTTGCTTGAACTGATTTAAAGGCTTGTTAGTTTCTGCTATGATTTCCTCATAACTACTCTCAGCAGCATGAACAGTTCCGCTGTCGGACGAACTACCTGAAATGTGATTTTGGCAAGTGATGTTGTTTATTTGTAACCTGGACAAAAATTCTGCGACAACATTAGTTTTACCTGGCTTGTATAATATTTTCGGAGAATATTCTTCGATAAATGCGTGCCACCTTTTCATTTTGGAATTGGGATTCCGCGCAGAAACTGCGAAGGAAAGTGGTTGGTGGTCGGTAACGATTTCCAAATTGACTACCCCATATAAGTAGTTACGAAGATTTTTTAATGCCCAAACTATGGCATAAAGTTCCCTCTCGTTAGTGGCATAGTTTTGCTCTGTTGTATTGAGAGTTTTTGAAATAAAAGTGATTGGCTTGTTCTCTTGTGAAAGAACAGCACCAATTGCTACATCAGACGCGTCTGTGGTTAGGACAAACTTTTTTGAATAATCTGGTTGAGTTAGTTCAACCTGTGAAGTTAGGTGGGATTTAAAATTGTCAAAAGCGAACGTGCTTTCCTCATCTAAAGTTATTTCTATTTTTTTGGACATATGTTTAGATATCATTCCATTATGGCCTTGCAACAGTTTAGTGAGTGGTTTTGCTATAGAGGCATAATTTTGTACAAATATCCTATAGTAACCAGTTAATCCTAGGAAACCACGCAACTCTCTAATGTTGCGGGGGGGTGAATACTCTACAATTGTTTTTATTTTCTGTGGATCGGTTTTTGTTATCTTGTGCGACACTAAGTAACCTAAGAATTCTGTTTCCTTTCGGAAGAACTTAGATTTTTCTAAACTTATTTTCATATTTGCTACGAACAATATGTCTATGATCTCTTTTAGATCATATAGATGTTGTTCCGCAGTCTCGGAAAAAACGATTATGTCATCCACATATATGTGACATGTTTTTCCAATTTTTTCTCTTAAAATATTATCCATTGCCCGTTGAAAGATTCGTGGCGCATTCGCCAATCCGAAAGGCAAACGAAGGAATTCATACTTCCCGTTGTTTATTGAAAACGCAGTTTTCTCAATGTCATCGTCCTTCATTAGGATCTGATGGAAACTTGACTCTAAATCTATAGTCGAAATGAACCGTGCTTTTCTCAAATTAAATAAAATAACCGATAGATCTGGCATCGGATATCTATCGGGTATTGTGTTTTCGTTAAGTTTCTTATAATCGATAACTAATCGATTTTTTCTAGTACCATCTTCATTATAGCATTTTTTCCCTACAACCCATACTGGGGAATTGTATGGACTTTTGCTAGGTCGTATAATGTTTTCGTGTAGCATCCTATTTATTTCCTGGTTAACAAAGTTGTTAGCTGAATAAGGATAAGGATACTGTTTACTGTAAATAGCATTATCATTCAATGTTCTTATCTCACCTTTAATATCTGTTCTAAAGGGCAGACACGTTTGAATTTGGGAATGCTTTGAAAATATTTCTTGCACAACTTGTTGTTCAAGATCTTTTAATTCCTCCGTGACATTCACAGAGTGGTTTACTTTACATAATACAGAAGAATTGGTAACAGAGAATACTGACGCTTTACGGCGTCTGCTCTTTTTAACCTTCCTCCTTCGTTTTGGTTTACTAACGATTTCATTATCGTCTGTAAATGGGCAATCAGAGTCAGTCATTGACGATGATTCATAAGAGTCGGACATTTGGAATAAGGATAACACTTCTCCATTATTCCCTTTTTGTGAGTCCAGAAAATTGGCAATGTTCAGATCTATCTCTGAACACTGCAGATTACCAACTGTATCTTCAGCTGGGGTTTCGTAATTAATTCTTTCTATTTTATCTCCATAAGCAAGCGTTTCTTTAGATAGGTCAATAATAGCATTTATTCCCTTTAGTAGGTTAGACCAATAGATCCGCGTCTAAGTTTTGGATTTCGTAAAATCTTTGGCTTTTACCAAATATTGTAATATTATGAAAATGAGTTATCAAACTATAACCATTTACTGTTTTTATTCTTTTCTTAATAACTAGTTCTTCGGGATTATCATAAATACCTTCTTTAATGTAACATGCCGTAGCACCTGTATCAATTAAAATTTAAAATTTCTTTTTTAGTTTTCTGTCTGTTCGGAAGGTGTAGGGGAGTTCTCCCCCTCTTCCTCTAAAAAATGTTCCTCATTTAAGTTATTTACCCGCATTGTCTTTTGCGGTTGCTGTTGGGTCGAAGGCGGTGGATACTCGCTCTTCAAAGGTTGGGAATTATACTGATTACGATTATATTGGGGTTTATTTTGAATTTGGATGGACTTATCGATGTCCATCGGAACTGGTGGGGGCTGCACTGTGTTTTTGTCTGGAGCAAAAACATTTCTAGTTGCTTGTTGATTATTGTTCGGATTTTGGTTAACTTGATTTAGACGTAAATTATTATTATGATTATTATTTGGGTTATCAGGTTTTTTCTGTTGATTTTTGTTATTATTGTTATTGTTCTGTTGAGAACGTGTATAATAATTATAGGCGAAATATGCTCTTTGATTGTTTGCTTCAAGCTCTTGAGCCTTTGCTAGAGCATTGGGTAAGTTTTCAGGTTTTAAAGAGAATAGAATTTCTGACAAAGAACCATTCAGACCTGTGATAAAGATACGCAACGCGTTATCCCTGTTTCTATTATTCATTTCTGTGATGACACTTGCTTTATCGCCATATGTCATTATTGTTTTATTTATTAACAAGGTAAGTTTCTTGTTAACCAAGTTATAATATTCTAGAACCGTCATGTTTCCCTGTCTAAGTACACTTAGTTCCTGTTCTATTATATAAATCGGACGCCTGTCGCTATAGGCGAAATCCAATCTAGCTAAAATGGCATCAAAATTTAATACGGTACCATGATTTGTTAACGTATCATTAGCTTTCCCTGTTATTTTGTTCCTCAAAATTGTCAAAGCACCTACGTACTTTCTACTACCTTCCTTATACATTCTCATGGCGCAGCTGCTTCACGCCAACTAACATAATTTGCGTAACTACCTGCGAACTCGGGTATAGACTTAATAACATCAAATGATTCATCGCATCTGATTGAGTCATTTACTTGTGTGGGTTGGTATTCTTGAACTGTAGTTGAACTGGTGTTAATTTGTAATTTTAATGCTGCAATTTCTTCAGATAGGGCTTTGGTTTTATTTGCTATAAGTTCAGCGATTAAATCAGCTGTCAAAGTCTGATTTTGAGCCATTTTTAGGTTTTGAAAGTTACTTATAAGATCCTCCAGTTTTAAAATTTACTTATGATAATTTAACAAAAAAGAACTGCACTGATTAAGCTCACGTGAATGATCTTCCTTCTTAGGCCGGCCGTTTTTGTTCCTGGCTTGGGGGTCTTCCTTCTGCGTTGTTTGTTCCTGGTTTTGGGGGTCTTCCTTCTACACTTGTTGTTGTTGTTTTTAAATTTCGGTATTTTTTTTTAAAAATTGTTTGTTTGTAGTTATAAATGCTGTGTACCAAAACTGTTTTTGTCAATTTGGTATCACCAGCACACTGTTTTTTTTATTGTATCTGCACTTCACTTAGAGATTCCCTTTTTGTTTTTTTCAGGTTCTCTATGCAGTTGAGCGGCACTGTTTTTATTGCATTTCACTTTGTGGTCCCCTTTTTATTTCTTTCAGGTCTTCTTTATGTGTAGCACTGTTAATGTTTGTGAGTTCCTAACGGCTTTTTAGAATATTCGCCGTTTTGTTTCAATAATCCGGATAAAGTTCACTCGCGACACTTTGATATTGTGTGGTTTAATATCTTTCGTGTAGTTAACAAACTTAACGCGAGCCCCACGTACTGGGCGCCAATTAACCATGGAAAAAAATTTATATTTAGCAGGAAGAAACCTTCCGTTTTTATTGAATGACAAAATAGGACTGAAGTTACAGATATATTCTTAGGCTAAAGTAACGTCAATGCTTCCGTCTTGTGGTGAAATTAAGATTTTTTTAGAATGGAGCGTGGAGACGCAGGTCGTGAGAGCGTTGTTTGTGATACGCTCTTGATCGAGAATTTTGCTGACACTTGAAGAGTTTTAATTAGGATGGTGACCAAGTGGTCAATGTTTACGTTATTGAACTGCGCAGTTTAATAACTGCCTCTTGGAAAAGATTGTTTGTTTAGCGAAAAGCGCTGACAAATTCGGATATTGTTTATGTTTTTAAGATACTGGCGCAAGAAGATAGCGCTAGAGCAAAATATGGGTTCCAAAGGGGCTATGAAAACTGTTTATAAATTCCATATTGAATACAAAGGGACCGAGGGTGATAACTTGCATACACCAACTTATTGCTCTCGCGCTCTATTTAGTGCTTATACTTCTTGTCTATTCGTCTTTGCATTGTTTATGTGTTCTTCTTCTTTTATCTGTCAATCGAATTTGTGCGTGTCGTTCGAATTTAATAATAAGATTATAAAATTTATATTTTTAAATGCTTAGTAATAATTCAAACAAACCAAAATTTTCATTATAAATAAGGGAAAATAAATTATACAGGGTGTACCATGATAATGCATGGCCTTCTTCAGTCAGCACCTGACTGAAGCGTTCGACTGGTTAAAAATTGTAACAATGCAATAGAATTGGAGTGACCTATGTTAATATTCTGTGGATCTCGAAATGGCAGTGATACTACATATGTATCTTTTAGATTTATCTCGATGTGTTGTTTTTTGAAAGTATTTTTCGCAATAAGTATCATAGTCCGCTGTTGGCTGGACAGGAATTTCCTCCACCTCCCAAAATGTTGTGAGAAGTTTGTCGAGGGGCTGAGTGGGAAGCAATGGATGTAGATGTTGTGCTTGGCACTGGACCAGATATTATACATCCAAAAGCAGTCTCTTGACCCAAAAAAATTCCACATATGTTTGATTTGACGCCACTTAAAAGCATAGATGGCAGGACATCAGTACCGAGAAGTATGTCAATTTGTTCACTTTGAGAAAATGATGGATCGGCCAATTGAATGTTTGGCGTATTTCTTAATTTAGAGCTTGGAATGGTGTTGGATGGTAACTTTCCCGCTAAGTTCGACAACACATACATATGTATGTTGTTGCATCGATTTGCATTGGTGGTCGTGTAGGAGAGGATATATGAACGTGTAATAGTTTCTGCGTAGGCTACGACACGTTACTAATGCCCGATATTTCAGCTTGGACTGATTGGAAAGGAAATTTCATCAAATTAAAAAGTCTTACTGAGATAAAAGACCCCTCTGACCCTGAATCAATTAAAGCTCTGGGAGGATACACAATGCCCCCCTGTTGTATGTTTACAATGGCAGTTCCTAACAGAACTTCACTTTGGTGCGGAACGAGATAACTAGGTAGGAGAGGACTGTTTTGTTTGAGCAAAATGTGCATTGGTTGCTGAATTTGACCTTCGATTATTCGTAGTAGACTCGTTCGATGTAGAAGACTGTTATGACGTCCTTCACATGTAAAACAGTTGTGAGAGCTGGGACAATCTCTCAGCTGACGCCTTCTGGCAAAGCAATTGAGACAAAATTTTTTCTGTTTAATATACCTATTACTCTCTTTGAGACACTTTCGTTTGTAGAAAATGAGGACATAAGCGGATCGGATGATTTTCTTTGGAGGAAAGATCACATGTTCTGCCCTTAGGATTTACTTTGGATTCGAAAGAACTTATTTTTGTCGATGTAGACTGACCTTTTGTGTGCTTTGGATGAGAGAAGTGGAGTGGAGGTTTTCACATCCTCGATTGCTTCTTACGTTCGCTAAGGAAGGGTATTCATATCCTCCTAGGAAGGTATTTCAACCCTGTTAGCTAAGGACTGTTTCCATAATGATAAAGTCAGTTTGGGTAGTTTTGACGAACAAAGGTAAAGTAATAGACAATCCCAATTTTTTTCTGGAATTTTTTGGAATGCTCTAATACAATCAAGCAATTTCGGATGGTGCTCTGGAGCTCTCTTAAGGCGGAACCCGACTCATGGTTCATGGATAGATTGAACAAAATTTTTAGTTGACTGTTGACCGTTCTTTCAATGCATTCCAAGCGGACGGAAAACTATCATTTGTGAGGGGGAACTTAACTACAATTGAATTAGTTTCTCCAATTGTCTTAGAGTTTAAGTGAAATAGTTTTTCAACTGGAGACAATCTTGGATTATTGACGTAGATAGTCACGGAATGTCGGCCACTTTAGATAATTGCCTTTAAAAATCTCGGTATCACACGGTGTATCACACAAGGTTCCAACTACGAGCGATAGGAGCAATAACTGTTTTTTGAGGTTAAGTCGAAGCTTAGCCGTCCAGTATAAATTTTGACTTCGGATTCGGCCTAAGAAGGTCAAAATACATGTTAAAGCACATATCGCATATCCAGATCAGGATTCTATATCTTTTGGGGGATATTTAAAGGGTAATCAGTTATTTGAGGCTATGGCGAAGTCCGTGATAGCGAAATTCTGACCTCGGATTCGGATTCAGCGACCCAAAATACATATAACTGCATATGCCGCATACCCAGATCATGAAACTTTTTTTCTTGAGGGCCTGTGTTTTGTATAATAGACTAACGCACAAGAATTTGTTAAGGTTTCGAGGTAGTGGGAGTGGAGATTTTTCTCAAAGTTGGCAAAATACCGGTTTATAATTTTGGATTAGCAAGCGAATTAGATCGTTGATGTCGAGTGGTTGGTACGGAAAGTCGAGTTGCTGAAGCCTTGCTGGAATAAATAGGCATAGCAGGCTTTCACAGTAATTACTGATAATAAACTCATTTTTTGTAATATTGTATAAAAAATGTTTTTATTTTCGGATATACACCATAAAGGAGCTTTGAACCTTAAAGGGTAGATGTTTGGTAAAGTATATGAGAAAACGGACAGACCTTCAAAAAATGAAAAAAAAATTCTTATTTTCGGATATACCCCAAGAGCAATTTTAATTTGAGTAGGGTATTCCCTTCCCTTGTTGTAAAGTGCAGCTCCAGCGCACGTTAGTAACGTAATATTCGCATAGCGGTGCTGATCTAGCGGGGTTGATCTACTAAGTCCATTGATTATTGGAAATCGGTTATTTTATAGGGTATAATTGCTTTATCATATATATAAAAATACAGGTTGAATGTGCTTTTCAAAATTAATGAAAAAATATTTGTTGTTTTTCAAGTTGGATATACCCTATAAGCCCACTTTAAATTTTTAGGGTATACGTTCTCTTGGCAACGCAGCTTCAGCGCACATAAACACCGCAATTTTCGCACAGCGCTACTGATCTAGCGGCGCTTATATATAAAGTTCACTGTTAAGTTCACGCTTGATCATATATGTATTGGGGAAAAACACATATGTTGTAATATTTTACATTTGCAGCGTTAGTGTCTCAGCAATGTACATATGTATATACATTTATATAAAAAAGATAGCCCGAATTCATAGAAAGCTGTGATATTTGATTTTTCCTCCAAAGATAGGACCACTGAGAACTGAACACATAGAGACCTCAAACAGGGGATAAAAGTGCTATCACTGGTTTTTTCAATCCTAGGCCCCATACACTTCGGCTGCACGCTCGGCTGAGAACTTCGATGTTTGGCTGCGAACTTCGATGTTCGGCTCTCAGTACAAACAGCGCATAGGATCAAAACTGCTTCAGTCGCACAACGACAGCGGAACGGTAAGCACGTGCGTACTTCTTTGCGCTGTGCGATTGTTTCAATGTGTGCGTGTATGTATGCACAAGCTTGGATGTGAATGTATGCGTTGCTAGTGAAGTTTGACAACAGGCAAATGCTTCGGCCGGCGCGCTGGCAGCCTGAAGTCAATTTTTATTATCTATGTATTATTTTGTATTATCTATGCTACTAAGTTATTTTGATAAGTTACTAGTTTTACCAAATACAAGTTCATATGGACAGTAATTATGTATTACGGATGGTGTAGTGTTAAAACAATATACAAAATATTGTAACCATACGTCCTAGTCAGTTTTATCTGCTGATATAAGTATATGAACGAATGTATTCGTGGAAGGTTCTATGACTTCTTTCAACGGTACCTAATGTCTGTTGGTGGCGAGCTGTAGACGTTATGTTGACTATTTTTAAATATTTGCAGAAGTCGGCTATAATGCTTTTTATATTCTGTTCCCATGTCCGCTATGAACGTCTTCGTTGGACCGTACTTCAGAATAAAAGATTCAAATATAGTTTTTTCGACTGTATTTGCATTTTTATTGGGAATTGGTATGGCAACTAAATATGTTTTTTTGTTAAGTCACAGATTAAAGTGAGTGCATATTTATTACCATTTTCCGATTTAGGTAGTGGACCAATAGTGTCTACTATCACTCTGTCAAAAGCGAAAATTAGTGTCTCTGTTAGTGTAAGGGGTGTTTTTGTATGTGTCGTTGTTTTAGACGTCATACATTTTTGACATTTATTTATGTACTTATTTATATGACGTGTCATATTTTGGCAATAATAATGTCTTTTAATTTTCGCTAGCGTTTTTGTTATGCCTGTATGATCTCCTTGAATTGGATCGTCATGGTATGTAAACAGTATCGCTTTTTGATCTTTTTGATCATATATTTGGGTCACCGGCTTGAGTAGCGCTACTATTAATAGTTTTAATAATTTATAGCCCATTTTTTGGGCATGGATTTTAAAAAAATTCATGGACTATTGTGTTTGTCGATTAAGCCATGTCTGTCTGTCCGTCTGTCCGTCTGTATGAACGCCTGGATCTCAGGAACTATAAGAGCTAGAGCCATAAAATTTAGTGACAGCACACGTGTATATTCAGATGTCTCAAAGTGTTTTTTGAAATTTGGACACGCCCCTTCCCGCCTCTGTAAATCAATAATAACAATTTAATATACACAATATACAACAACCAATGTTTTACATTTCTCATGACAAATACATTGCCACGGGTGTTTTCTAAAAATTTCATTAAATCGGACTATAAATAAGTGAGATATGAAACGAATTAAACTCAATTTGAATGTACCATTTATACTTAAGCAGACCTAATTTACGCAAGCATACCGAGGATCAAATCTAGCGTCGGACACGGCATTTTATTAAATTTTTTTATGCACAGAATGGTAACAGAGATGGCTCACAATGCAATTTTGCCGCTCGAACAAATGAGGCAGTGGCTGAATGGTTAGAGTGGCGGACGGCAGTCCTTAAAGATTGTATGTGCGTGCGCGACTTCAAGACTTATGCGCAGGTGGTGTGAATTTTTGATTTTACTTATTTTTGGTTGTTTTTTATTTTTATAAACTAAAAGGAAAACTACAGTCGAAAAATACACCCGCTACCTTAATGCTAAATTATTAAATTAAATACCAATACAAATAGTTTTCAAAAATTCAATTTCATATTTTATGCGATATTTAAGACAATCAATAAGTTACGAAAGTTAGAGCGGGACGCCGATACATGCATGTCTGCATTTGCACATTTATGTTTCGGCGTCCCGCTCTAACACACATCAATTGCCGTATTTGGCACACATCCGGAACTGTCAGATTTGTGCAACATTCGGCAAAGTTTATAAAAGTGTTCTAATTAAATATGTTGAGTACAAAAAAATTTAAAAACTATTATTTGTTAAGCTTTCAAATTATTGAATAAAAAAGAAAGACGAAAAACAAGTCACACATTGATCGCGAGAGCAATCGAACCCGAACACTGTTAACATAATTGGTCTTCGAATTTGGCACACACTCCACTTAGCTACTGTACAACCTCCGCGGCCGCTACTACTGTTTGACATAACCAACAATGCATACATAAACTTATTGTCCTCTCGCCCTACCTAATGCTTATAGTTCTTGTCTATTCGCTTTTGCATTGCTTATGCGTTCTTCTTCTTCTGTCCGTCAATTGAATTTGTGCGTGTCGTTCGAATAAAATAATAAGAATAGAAAATGTATATTATTAAATGCTTAATAATAATCCAAACTGTCCACTGACTGAAGCGTTCGACTGGTTTTAAAAGAGTCTTTTGAAATTTTTTTCAAAGATCTTTTCGCTCGGTTTCCCTTTGAGTTGGCTGATGTCGTGTATACCGGATTGTGTTTCAAGCCTTTGGAAGAACTGACCTAAGTCTAGAATTCCATTGGTGTACAGATCACTAATTCCATTGGTGAACAGATGACTAATTGCTATGACTTTATTTGATTTAGTTATTCGCAGGGTCACTACTTTTCGTATTTCGTCATTATTAATGACTTCGTAAACGTTGGGCTTAGAAGCGTTAACAAGAGTTCCTTCTAGTTGATATATATTTGTTTCTGTTTACTTTGTTTTCTTGTAGTGACTTTTAAGACGTTTACTGACATATCTTTCAGCTCATTTATAGTAATACGTGACATTTGTCACAAAATTGTCTTTTTCCTTTAGATACTCTACCGTGAAATCATATTCTTTTAATTCCAACCTCATGCGTGTCAATTTTGTTCTTGGGTTAACCATCGAAAAAAGATATGTGAGTGGTCTGTGATCGGTTTTTACTAGGAAGTGTTTGCCATAGATAAATTGTCAAAAATGTACTATTGCCCAGTGTATCGCTGCTAACTCTTGTTCTGTTGTGCTCTTATTACTTTAACCCTTTGTGAATGTTCTAGATGCCTATGCAAAATTAAACCAGTCGAACACTACAGTCAGGTGCTGACTGTAGAAGGCCATGGATTATTATTCCGTTTTTTAAAATGAAAATTCTGCTTTATTTGGGAAATTTTAAAAATATAAATTTTATATTCTTATTATTTAATTCATTTGACAGACAAAAGAAAAACACATTAACAATGCAAAAGCGAATGAACAAGAAGTATTAGCATTAGATACAGCGAGTGGACAATATATTAATGTGAAGTTGTACAGTAGCTTAGTGGACTGTGTGCCGGATTCAAAGACCAAAGATGATGACAGTGCTCGGGTTCGATTCCTGCCGCAAACAATGAGTGACGAGTTTTCCTTCTTTATTTCTTTTCTATTAAACAAATTAAACAGCAACATAACAATATTTTTAAATTTTTTGGTACGCAACATATTTAAGAAGGTAGAACACTTTTATAAACTTTGCCGAATGTTGCACAAATCTGACAGTTGCGTACTTACGCCGAATACGGCAATTGATGTGTGTTAGAGCGGGACGCCGATACATGCATGTCTGCATTTGCACATTTATGTATCGGCGTCCCGCTCTAACATTTGTAGCTACTTGATTGTTTTAAATATTGCAAAAAAAAAAAACCTGAGATTTAATTTTTGAAAACCATTTTTATTGATATTTAATTAAATAACTAAAAACTACAGTTATTCAATTAAATATCAATAAAAAGCTTATAAGCTTATAAGAATAAAAAAATGACCAAAAAAAAGGAATTAAAATGAAAAGTTGTACCAGCCAGCTGCGCACGGTAATCGAACTCACGCACGCAGGACCGCTGTCCGCCACTCTAACCATTAAGCCACTGCCTCATTTTTTAATCGATCACCAAAGTTGCATTCTGAGCTAATTCTGTTACCATTCTATGCAAATAAAAAGTTTTGTAAAATGCTGTGTGTCCGACGATTCGAACTTCGGTATGATGCGTAAATTAGGTCTTAATATACGCATAAGTATACGTTCAAATTGAGTTTAATTCGGATCATATCTCACTTATTTATAGTCCGATTTTAATGAAATTTTCAGAAAACACCCGTGAAAAGGTATTTGTCATGTGAGATGTATAACTTTGGTTGTAGGGTGTATATTGTGTATATTAAATAGTTATTACTGATTTACAGAGGCGGGAAGGGGCGTGGCCGAATTTCAAAAAAACTTTGAGACACTGCAACATACACGGATGTTGTGACAAAATTTGAAGACTCTAGCTCTTATAGTTTCTGAGATCCAGGTGTTCATACAGACGGACAGACGGACAGACAGACAGACAGACAGACAGACGGACAGACAGACATGGCTCAATCGACTCGGCTGTTGATACTGATTCAGAATATATATAGTTTATGGGGTCGGAGATGCCTCCTTCTTCCTGTTACGCACATTTGCGTTCCGACAAACACAGTAGACCATGCATTTTTTTAAAATCCATGGCCTAAAAATTATGCAATATTCTTTGCTTAAGTCAGGATATTGTAGAAAGGTTGGATTCATTACGGTTGCTTCAAATAATCTTTCATTCTTCTGTCCATTCAAAAGGAACATTCTATTTACATAATCTCGTTACGTGCCGTGAATAGCCGGGGAAGTTTTTTATAAAACATCGATAGTAGTTGCCGAATGTGGCAATTGGATACTTTTGGATGACGTCATATTTCTTGTCATCAGGCAAGATTCTTTTATCGGTGCATTTATGGCCTAAAAAGGTTACTTCATGCATGAAGAATAAACATTTTGCTGGGTGTAATTTCAGCTTATGCTTCCTACATATGGTTCTATTGATTCAGATTTTTTGTCCGCATCAATCGTTAAAGGGGTATTTAGTATTGTTGGAATTAATATTTCCAAACTACATTTCCTTTTAACTGTTATCAAGTTTAATCGAAGTTTGATTAATAGTCTTGATAACTCAGACTAGTTTTCTGAACTGATTATTTTCCTATGTTCGTATATTAGTTTTCGAGCTTCATTAAAGCAGTCGACTAATGTTGACGCATGTTTAGGCCATGGATTTTAAAAAAATGCATGGTCTACTGTGTTTGTCGGAACGCAAATGAGCGTAACAGGAAGAAGGAGGCATCTCCGACCCCATAAACTATATATATTCTGAATCAGTATCAACAGCCGAGTCGATTGAGCCATGTCTGTCTGTCCGTCTGTCTGTCTGTCTGTCTGTCTGTCTGTCCGTCTGTCCGTCTGTATGAACACCTGGATCTCAGAAACTATAAGAGCTAGAGTCTTCAAATTTTGTCACAACATCCGTGTATGTTGCAGTGTCTCAAAGTTTTTTTGAAATTCGGCCACGCCCCTTCCCGCCTCTGTAAATCAGTAATAACTATTTAATATACACAATATACACCCTACAACCAAAGTTATACATCTCACATGACAAATACCTTTTCACGGGTGTTTTCTGAAAATTTCATTAAAATCGGACTATAAATAAGTGAGATATGATCCGAATTAAACTCAATTTGAACGTATACTTATGCGTATATTAAGACCTAATTTACGCATCATACCGAAGTTCGAATCGTCGGACACACAGCATTTTACAAAACTTTTTATTTGCATAGAATGGTAACAGAATTAGCTCAGAATGCAACTTTGGTGATCGATTAAAAAATGAGGCAGTGGCTTAATGGTTAGAGTGGCGGACAGCGGTCCTGCGTGCGTGAGTTCGATTACCGTGCGCAGCTGGCTGGTGCAACTTTTCATTTTAATTCCTTTTTTTTGGTCATTTTTTTATTCTTATAAGCTTATAAGCTTTTTATTGATATTTAATTGAATAACTGTAGTTTTTAGTTATTTAATTAAATATCAATAAAAATGGTTTTCAAAAAATTAAATCTCAGGTTTTTTTTTTTTGCAATATTTAAAACAATCAAGTAGCTACAAATGTTAGAGCGGGACGCCGATACATAAATGTGCAAATGCAGACATGCATGTATCGGCGTCCCGCTCTAACACACATCAATTGCCGTATTCGGCGTAAGTACGCAACTGTCAGATTTGTGCAACATTCGGCAAAGTTTATAAAAGTGTTCTACCTTCTTAAATATGTTGCGTACCAAAAAATTTAAAAATATTGTTATGTTGCTGTTTAATTTGTTTAATAGAAAAGAAATAAAGAAGGAAAACTCGTCACTCATTGTTTGCGGCAGGAATCGAACCCGAGCACTGTCATCATCTTTGGTCTTTGAATCCGGCACACAGTCCACTAAGCTACTGTACAACTTCACATTAATATATTGTCCTCTCGCTGTATCTAATGCTAATACTTCTTGTTTATTCGCTTTTGCATTGTTAATGTGTTTTTCTTTTGTCTGTCAAATGAATTAAATAATAAGAATATAAAATTTATATTTTTAAAATTTCCCAAATAAAGCAGAATTTTCATTTTAAATAACGGAATAATAATCCATGGCCTTCTACAGTCAGCACCTGACTGTAGTGTTCGACTGGTTTTGTATTGTATCTGCCTGTATTGTATAGCTGGAAGTTAAATCGATTCTCGAATCGATTCATCGATTTTTTGATTTTTTTTTGCGATGCATCGATTTAATTTTAAACAATCGATTAATTCGAAAATTTTTTGGCGCCACAAAATTGTCAGCACTACGGAAAGAGCGTCGCAAAAGGGTAAATCATTTGTTGCACATTTTAAGCATTTTATAATATGTAATTTATTCTTTTGAATTTCGAAATTTGGTGTTGGTGCAAAATGGCTAAAACAGTCGTTTTTAGTACAACACTTGTGAAATATACATGTATTCACGTGTTTGCTACACGCATGTACGCACATGATGAACACATGCAGTATCAAGGATAGTTGCGTACATGTCCATTAATGCACCTTTCATTTTGCAGGTTTAGAACACACAAACACGAAATGATAAAAGAAGAGCAGCGAGGAGGAAGAAAACAATTCTCCAAAATCCAAAAAGTCGGTGGTGTGGAAATATTTTCGCAAACTTACCGGAGGAAGAGCGGAATGCTTAAAATGCGGTAATATCTATAAAAATTGTGCCAACACCACCAATATGGCGAACCATTTAAAACGAGCCCACCCTCAACTGGAGAAAGATATTCCGAAATGCACGACGTCAATGAACTTGTTCCCCATTTCCTCCAAAATCTATTAAAAAAGTTCTGAACGGAAAAAAAATTGATGAAGCACCAATTCAAATAACATTAGATGTGCAACAGTTCAAAATTGTAGAGGATATGGGTTTCAAAAAATTTGTTCACTGCTTTTACCCGGAATATGATTTAGCAAAACGAACTACTTTGCGGAAAGTACTTTAAAAAACATGTTCGTGGACATGAAAGCACAGTTAAAATCCATACTGGATTTTGTAGATTTTTGTGCAGTGACAACTGACGGATGGACATCACGTTCCAATGATTATTACATCACTGTCATGATAAAAGCTTGTGATATATTAAAAAAGAGGCAATTTCCTTGTTGTGCTCATACGCTAAATCTAATTATTCAAGACGCGCTATCATTGTCATACATAAAATGCATTATAGCAAAATGCAAAAAAAATGTTACATACTTCGAAAGCACCCAATTACATATGCTAAACTAAAGGAGGCACAAGAGCCTTAAAAAATGTTATAGCTTAATACAAGAAATGCCGACAAGATGGAACAGTTCTTTTGCAATGATAAAGCGAATGCTTTTGTAAAAAAGATTTCGTGTCATCTGTGTTGCTGAGCACTTCCAACGCACCAACACCACTTGCTTGCTGATGACATCGCTATTTTAGTTTGTTTGCTAAAATTATTTGAGCGTTTTGACAATGCCACAACACAGTTATCTACGAGTAGCTCTGTCACTCTCTCCCTTGTTATTCCAATAACTGGTAATTTAATTCACCAGCCAAATGGGTTGAAACCGACATTGGAGACAACGGAAGGCCATTAAGCATGCGAATTAATTTAAAGAGAGTGTGAATCGTCGACTGTCGCCCTATAAAAGCCGCACTCCGACGAGAATAGCGACTCTCATCTATCCCCGTTTTAAAAAGGAGGGGCTTAGAAGCAACAATGTGGCTGACTCCTCGGCAAGTTTGCTGCAATCTGATCTAGCTACTACGTTCAGCCAATTGCGCATTAGCCCGCCAACACCAAATGAGGAGAAGCAAGCGTTTTTTTGAATTTATGGAGGAAAAATTATCAAAAAAACAAAACACTCCCAGTGTCGATTCAATGATTAACGTGCGGCAGAAAACCCCACGCTCCAAAAAGCCTATGTCCACTTGAAGACTGGAAGGTAAGTATTTTTTATCCTTTTTCAAAAACATTCGAATAACAACTTTTTTTAGGCTCAAAAAAATGAGATGACAGAGATGGCAGCATGCGCCAAACACTATTGTGCCTTCCTGCGTGCTTCACAGATTCTGAACGGATGTTTAGCAAAGCCAGTGCATCAATTTCAGACAGAAGATCCTCCCTTAAACCTGCCAATGTTGACATGATTTTGTTTGCCAACAAAAATCAGTGTCTGTTGACAAAGAAAATTAATTCTCACTTAAGTAATACACATGTATCTCAGGCACGAAGCCAAATGACTGACAGGTCTTGAACACCTCAAATATGTTATTTAATTTTAAATAAAAAGTTATTTTTTTTGTTTGGCTGTTATAATTGCCATGTTGCTTGATTTAAAAATTTATATTCGTGATTTCATACATAAAATTTTCGATTTAAATCGATTTTTTGTTTAAAAATTAAAAATAAAATTGATTCGCAGAACATCGATTTATTTCCAGCTCTAGCGCAGACTTCCGGAGACGATGTTTAGCGACAATGCGACGAACTTCGTGGGAGAGGCGTGACGCCGTGCTGTGACGCCGCATGAAACGGCTCACATAATCATTACTTTAATTTTTAAAATAAATGTAAGATTACTTTAATTCGTATATACCCCACAGTATTCATATTAAAACATAAGCATAGGCGTAAGCACGGGCAGAACACATAGGCAAAAGCAAGTACAAAATCATAGGCAGCGAGACAGACAGGGGCGTAGGCAAAGTCAACGAAAAGGGCACGCAGCACACACAAACCCTCCAGCATTCGGCGCCCAGCATAACGCACACAAGACTCGAGCAAAATAGCACGTGCACAATTAACGGTGCCTCGGTACCCAGAGCTTGTGCATAGACTCGAGCCAAATAGCACGCGCACAAGTAACGGTGCCTGGGTACCCAGGCAACGGGATCGCGACAATTTTTGAAGCGACGGTGTCAGCTTGGCAGCAGCGCTAGGCGAGCCGCAGAGTGCACGGCAGCGAAGTGCGAGCAGAGCGACGGCAGCAAGGCACGATCGGCCGAAGGCGCTCTGCAAGCAGAGGCGACAAAATGTAGGCAGCGACGCTAGGCCGGCAGCGAGACGTGGGCAGCGTAATGCAGGCCGCATGATTAGAACTAGAGCTGGAAATAAATCGATGTTCACTGAATCGATTTAATCTCCAAAAATTCAAGAAAAAATCGATTTAAATCGATTAAAATCGAAAATTCGAAATTCGAGGAAAAAAACGGTTTTTTTCATTACAAAGAGAGAAAAAAAGTTTTTCTGGTTTGAAATTAAAAAAACAACGTAACAAAAACTCTCTATTAATATAAAACAATTATAAAACTCAAATTCTTTAAAAACAAATGCCTATCCGTCTCACGATTTCTAAAAACCTATAATTTTGTACCACCATTAGTGATTTAACTTAGTACTATATTAACTTAGTACTATATTCAAAGTTCGACTTAATCGATTTTCAAAAATTAAATCGATGCATCGGAGAAAACGAAAAACATCGAATAATCGATTTGAGAATCGATTTAACTTCCAGCTCATATTTAGAACACAGGATAGTCGATCGTGAGCAACAGAACTAGCCGGGCGGGAAGCTCCCGCAAATAATAATGAAGTCAGTGAAAAATATTTAAAGTTTATGTGCAAGTCCAGTGCCATCAAGGACCCCCTCCTCTCATAGAACATGGATCCTGTCGCAGGACACAACAGGTGAGCTGTAAAAGGATATTGAGAGCGCAGTTATGCGCCACGTATGGAGCGAAGTAGGCAGTAAGGCAGGGACAATTGTAAATTAAGAAACCAGTGTGACCAAAAGGATAGGAAGAGAAAATAAAAACCATGTGAACAGATTTAAAGAAAATGAAACCAAACCCGCAGTGATTATTTGAAAACCTAGGGATTTAATTCTTCCCTAGTGTATCCGTGAATGTGTCAAGTACGTTTGTGCCGTATGTATCTACAGAGCCGTGCTTTCTGGTATGCCGGTGCTCCGCTGGTCAGTAAGCGACTCTGAGCATACACATTCACAGTTCGGATCGTGAGTGAAACGCTAGTTGACAAGCGGGTGCGTGAGCGTGTGCTCTAAGGGGTTGCGGTGGTGGAATACACCATTGAGCGACTTGTGGGAGCATAGGCGCAAGTACCTGCGGACACGGGCGTTCTGCATGGCCAGCGATCGACCGTGAGAGGCGTCGTGAGGAGACGATAACTGGTGAGCAGGGTGCGTGAGCGTGCACTCTAACAAGTTGCGGTGTGGTGGACTTGTAGGAGTGCTAGCGAGAGCGCCTACAAAATGTATTCTAGCCAAACCAGGCTACTATCACATTCGCGCTACCGTCCTCACCCGTAAACTGCCACCAGCAACACACCCCAATTGTGTTTCGTTCAAAAGAAGTAATTAAAATAATCAAAGACAATCTCAGCCCGAAAAAAATGTTCTACATCTGAGAACCCACAACATAATCCCAGCCAATCAATTTGGATTTCGCGAAAGCCACGGAACCATTGAACAGGCGAATCGTATAACAACGGAAATAAGGACTGCATTTGAAAATCAAGAATATTGTACAGCAGTATTTTTACACATATCCCAAGCATTCGACAGAGTCTGGCTCGTTGGCCTAATGTTTAAAATTGAAACAGCTCTACCCGAAAACACGCACAAGCTTCTAAAGTCTTACCTCTTGCAGTGCGGTGCAACACTGCCACTTCCACTGATCATACAATTGAGGCCTGGAGTCCCCCAAGGCAGCGTTCTTATGCCAATCTTATGCCTCATCTATACAGCCGACATCCCTTCAAATAGTCGCTTAACGGTATCCACATTTGCCGACGATACAGCTGTCCCCTATCCAAGCTACAGCACAGCTGGCATTGCACCTCATCGACATTGAGAAGTGACTCTCTGACTGCCCACCACTCTTGCTGAACAACATACCACTCCCGAAAGCAGATGAGGAAGCGTACCTAGGAGTACACCTTGACAGAAGACTCACATGGCGCAGGCATATTGAATCCAAAAAAACTTATATGAAACTCAAAGCCATCAGCTTACACTGGCTCATCAACTCAGGTTCAATTCAATTCTGCATTGAAACGTATCTGGACCTATGGCTCACAGTTATGGGGCAATGCCAGCAACATCATACAGCGAGCACCATCAAAAATTCTGAGAACCATCATTGGGGCACCGTGGTACGTTCGGAATGAAAACATCCAAAGTGATTTAAATATCCCAACAGTTATCAATGCAATTAAGGAACTTAAGGAAAAATACCATAGCAAACTTTACCCGCACCCCAACCACCTAGCGAGAGGTCTAACCCAGCTCAGCAGTCGTTCCCGTCTCCGGCGAAAGGACCTACCAACCCAGCAAAGAAATTTTTAGGGCCGTTTAATCAAAGAACAGTTGGAAAAAAAAAATATATAACTGTTGACAAAAAAAAAACACTTGTTATAGTTAAGATTTTTAAACTTATTGTTAGTTCTCATACAAGAAGATTCAAGAAATAAAAGCAAAGTAATAAAAAAAAAAAGGAGCGTCTGACGGAGTACGCAGCGGAGCGAGGGGTGCACTGGGAGTTTAGTCCTCCTCGAGCACCGAACTTCAAAGCAGCGGTGAAGGCTGCCAAGCACAGGCTGACGTTAGACGAGTTGAGCACACATATGGTAGACGTCGAGGCGTTGCCCAACTCCAGACCGACAGCACTAATCACAACGATGGCGAGGTGATCAGGTGGCAGTCGGCGCTCAGACTGCACTTTTGGCGCAAGTGATCCAAAGATTAAGTGATTAAAAACCGGATCTTTAATGAGGCCGGAATTTTGAAGCTCATCAAAGAATTAAATAAGTAGTTAAGCTAGTATTTAAGAGAGCACAAGAAGTGTTGAAAATTAGTCTCTTAGTTTATACTCTTAGCTTAAGACGATCGGCAAATGCCGACGGTGAATTCGGGTAGTGTTGTCGGACTGTGGCCAACTCTCACTTGTCAATAATTTTTTTTTTTTTTTTTTTACGTTGAATACAATGAATGTATTAGCACGTGGTCCTACGACACCAAGCCGATGCTTGTTGCGCGCGGAGCCCAAACGAAGTCCACCTCCTGCCTAACCAACCAAGAGGCACCGACGCACAACGGACGACACGGAAACGCGGTAGAAATGTGAATAGAAACGCGAGGAGAAATTAACGCGATAGAAGTCGACATTAAAGTTATATAGCAGATGCGAACGCGGCATGCAAATAGAGAAAAAGTTAAAATTGAATATCGAGGAAAATTAAAATAATTACTAACTACGTGCTAGATAGACAAGAATTAAAGACTTAATAGCAGCGATAGAGTTTTTGCTAGCTATGACGTGTTGAAGCTTATTGTAGTACAAGCATAAAACCTTGAACGGATCGTACTTGCTGAACAACATACCACTCCCGAAAGCAGATGAGGAAGCGTACCTACGAGTACACCTTGAGAGAAAACTCACATGGCGCAGGCATATTGAAGCCAAAAAAACTTAACTGAAACTCAAAGCCATCAGCTTACACTGGCTCATCAACTCAGGTTCTCCGCCCAGCCTTGATCACAAGGTCTTACACTACAATTCTGCATTGAAACGTATCTGGACCTATGGCTCACAGTTATGGGGCAATGCCAGCAACATCATACAGCGAGCACAATCAAAAATTCTGAGAACCATCATTGGGGCACCATGGTACATTCGGAATGAAAACATCCAAAGTGATTTAAATATCCCAACATTTATCAATGCAATTAAGGAACTTAAGGAAAAATACCATAGCAAACTTTACCCGCACCCCAACCACCTATCGAGAGGTCTAACCCAGCTCAACAGTCGTTCCCGTCTCCGGCGAAAGGACCTACCAACCCAGCAAAGAAATTTTTAGGGCCGTTTAATCAAAGAACAGTTGGAAAAAAAAAAAATATATAACTGTTGACAAAAAAAAAAAACACTTGTTATAGTTAAGATTTTTAAACTTATTGTTAGTTCTCATACAAGAAGATTCAAGAAATAAAAGCAAAGTAATGAAAAAAAAGGAGCGTCTGACGGAGTACGCAGCGGAGCGAGGGGTGCACTGGGAGTTTAGTCCTCCTCGAGCACCGAACTTCAAAGCAGCGGTGAAGGCTGCCAAGCACAGGCTGACGTCAGACGAGTTGAGCACACATATGGTAGACGTCGAGGCGTTGCCCAACTCCAGACCGACAGCACTAATCACAACGATGGCGAGGTGATCAGGTGGCAGTCGGCGCTCAGACTGCACTTTTGGCGCAAGTGATCCAAAGATTAAGTGATTAAAAACCGGATCTTTAATGAGGCCGGAATTTTGAAGCTCATCAAAGAATTAAATAAGTAGTTAAGCTAGTATTTAAGAGAGCACAAGAAGTGTTGAAAATTAGTCTCTTAGTTTATACTCTTAGCTTAAGACGATCGGCAAATGCCGACGGTGAATTCGGGTAGTGTTGTCGGACTGTGGCCAACTCTCACTTGTCAATATTTTTTTTTTTTTTTTTTTACGTTGAATACAATGAATGTATTAGCACGTGGTCCTACGACACCAAGCCGATGCTTGTTGCGCGCGGAGCCCAAACGAAGTCCACCTCCTGCCTAACCAACCAAGAGGCACCGACGCACAACGGACGACACGGAAACGCGGTAGAAATGTGAATAGAAACGCGAGGAGAAATTAACGCGATAGAAGTCGACATTAAAGTTATATAGCAGATGCGAACGCGGCATGCAAATAGAGAAAAAGTTAAAATTGAATATCGAGGAAAATTAAAATAATTACTAACTACGTGCTAGATAGACATGAATTAAAGACCTCATAGCAGCGATAGAGTTTTTGCTAGCTATGACGTGTTGAAGCTTATTGTAGTCCAAGCATAAAACCTTGAACGGATCGTACAGTGCATAGTTCGATCTACAATAAGGAAGAATTAGTGAAATGTAATAACGAGTACCACTGCAAGAGACAAAGAAGTGTAGCTGCCCTGCCAGGGCCTCACGGTCAATGTCACCTTGCATATGGTTGTTTATAAATAAGACCCCTAGCATGGTTCTGCGGATACTGAGGGAAGGCAGATTTAAAAAGCGAAATCTACTATTGTAGAAAGACAGTCTTAAGTTTTCGTCGCAGTTAAAACTGGGGCGTATAAAAACCAATCGAACGCTACAATCGGGTGCTTACTGTAGAAGGCCATGGGCTATTATTGTATACCGTGTACCATTTATTTTCCGTTATTTATAATGAAAATGTCGCCTTATTGGGAAAAATTTAAAAATTTAAGTTTTATATTCTTATGATTTAATTCGAACGATACGCACAAATTCAATTGACAGACAGAAGAAAAACACATATACAATGCAAAAGCGCATAAACAAGAAGTATAAGCATTAGATAGAGCGAGAGGGCAATAAATTGATGTGAAGTTGTACAGTAGCTTAGTGGACTGTGTGCCGGATTCGAAGACCAATGATATTGACAGTGCTCGGGTTCGATTGCTGCCGCGATCAATGTGTGACATGTTTTTCTTCTTTCTTTTCTATTAACTAATTTAAACTGCAACATTTTTTTTATTTTTATTTAGTTTAAAGTTTCTTTATTGTTTCATCGACAACTTCTAATTCAGCTATCTTATTTTCCTCATTAGTTGCCATAGAGCCGATCATCAATAAATATTTATCTGGCAGTTTATATTCATGGCAGCACAAGTTGTGTCGAATTTAATCTATTTTGGATTCACTCTGCACTTTCACAATTTGCAGTAGCATTTGGTATATTTTGTCCTTGCAGAGCCAGTTTTTAAAATTTGGCTGCTGCATCCAGCAATCGCGAAAATTTTATTTATAATTTTCCTTTGGCATTTTTTGGCAGATAAGTATTTTCGCACAAGTGTTTCGATATTACGATTTCAAACGATATCGATACAGTTTGCATATAAGAGATGCCAACTCATTGTAAAAATCAATTTGACATTATATCAAGTAGTAAAAAACCAAATTGAAACTGTATAAAATAATATAAATTTAGTCTAAAATTTGTCAGGACCAAACAAATAAAAAAAAGGACAGATTTCCGGATAGGGGATGTTCGACATTTCTTCCGGATAAAGCAGTTGAAAACAGGAAAGATCTGTCCGGAAAAAGGCCAAATTGGCATCACTGGCAGACATGTATGTATCGGCGTCCCGCTCTAACATACGTAACTTATTGATCGTCTTAAATATTGCAAAAAAAAAAAAAACATGAGATTTAATTTTTGAAAACTATTTTTATTGATATTTAATTAAGTAACTGTAGTTTTCCTTTTAGCTTATAAGAATAAAAAAATTAACCAAAAAAAAAAGTAATCAAAATAAAAAGTTGCTCCGGCCGCGCATGGGACTCGAGAACTCACGCACGCAGGACCGCTGTCCGCCACTCTAACTACTAAGCCACCGCCTCATTTGTTGTTCGATCTGCAAAGTTGCATTCTGGGCCAATTTTGTTACCATTCTACGCAAATAAAAAGTTTTGTGAAATGCTGTGTGTCTGACGCTAGATTCGAACTTCGGTATGATGCGTAAATTGGGTCTTAATATACACATAAGTATACGTTCAAATTGAGTTTGATTCGGATCATATCTCACTTATTTATAGACCGATTTAAAAGAAATTTTCAGAAAACACCCGTGGCAAGGTATTTGTCATGTGAGATGTACAACTTTGGTTGTTGGGTGTATATTGTGTATTTAAAATTGTTATAAGTGATTTACAGAGGCGGAAAGAGGCGTGGCCAAATTTCAAAAAAAATTTTGAGACACCTGGATATACAGGTATGTTGTCACAAAATTTTATTGCTCTAGCTCTTTTAGTTGCTGTGATCCAGGCGTTCATACAGACGGACTGACAGACATGGCTCAATCGACTCGGCTGTTGATACTGATTCGGAATATATACAGTTTATGGGGCCGGAGATGCCTCCTTCTGCCTATTACGCACATTTCCGTTCCGACAAACACAGTAGGCCATGAATTTTTTTTAAAAATCCATGGCCTAGTAAGCGGAACCATCTTTTGTTGCAGAGGATTAAGGAAACCCAGAAAATACCCAATTAGTATGGTAGTGTTGGGTTAGTTGTTAAAATTAATAGTTAATGAGTGATTAGGGTGTTAGGGAAAACTCCGTTCATTTCACCAAAAAGTTTGTGAAAATCAGAGCAGAAAATACGGAAAGGCTTATGCAGGCTATAGTTGTTAATGCAGAAATCAAGCCATGAGGTGCAAAATTTCTCGTTTATCTTTAATTTAATTTAATTAAGCAAGATCGTGTAATAGCTATCTTAATCAACTTAACAAGAAACATGACATCTAACATTTTGCGACGGTTGGCAATAGAAGTTAATTTTATTAGAAGTAGTCTACTAGTGTAAGGAGGCCCAATTAAAACCACGAAGAGCAAAAAGTAAAAATTGCTTTTGCACAGACTCAATTCTGTCTAGGTGAATATGCTTTTGCGGTGATCAATTTCAAAAACCATATTCATAAATCGGGCGAACAAAGGATGCATATAGTAACTTTGTTGTATAAGGATCATTGAACTCATTTGCCCACCTTTTTATGAAGCAGAGGATTCGAAAGGCCTTACCAACAATCTGCGTGATATGGAAATCAAATTTCAGTTTATGGTCAAAGTGAATACCAAGGTCATTGACATTATTTTGTTTCATAAAATTCTTTTTTGTTTTTTCACTAGATCTTATTTTTATTTTTTGAAATTTTAAAATAGCACTTTTCTTAATTCGTCGCTCAAGCACCAGCGCTTCTCTTATTCAATCAATCGATCTCCGATAACAATTGCCTTTACTTTTATTCTATCGTTCTTTTTACACGACGATTACAAAATATAAGAGCAACTATCGGAACTTCTTAACTTGTCTTTAAACATCGGTTAATCGTTAACTCCAATAAAGCTTAGCTCGGCCATTCTGACAATTAAGATCGTCCTCGATCTATATGATATTAAAATATTTACATAGCAATGATAAATTAAATTGTTAGTCAATATGTTTGTATGTATATACAAATCTTTATAGTATACAATATTAAATAGTATAAAATGTTAGTCTAAAGGGAAGTATTTTTTATCACACCAGTCTGCCAAATTTAGTAATCATGAAGCTTCTACAATACCTTCAAGAGGTAATTGCGTAGTTGGTCCATTTTCAATAACTTCTAACACGTATCGGTCATTAGGTAAAATTTTGTTTATGCAAAATGGGTCTTTACATTTGGGGAGAAACTTTTTTTTTGTGCCTATCCTCCGAAGCTTTTTGCGACAATGGTCAAGATCACGGCTATTTTTTAAGTTGCTTATATATTCTAAATATTCAGTCAGAGCATTAACGTCAATTCCTCTTTGTTGTATTCCGAAAAGCAGAGCAAATGATATTTATCTAGTACTGGCATGAAATGAGTTATTAATAGCGTATTCAGCTTTAGTTAATAATTTACACCAACCTGATTGTTGCACTGGCTCTGTGATTTTAGCTAACATGGTCTTAAGTGTTCTACTATCAATAACAACTTAACTATGCTTTTTTTTGGAAATTTGTCTCTTAGAGATGTAATGAAGAGTCCTATTGTTTGCATGTGGAGGAATTGTAAACATATTAAGACAATTATCAAAAAATGATTTCACCTGGGTTGTCATATGCGGAAAAAAATAATAGTTTAGACTTTCATTTACACATTTTTCATTTCCTAAATGACATTACTTTTCATGTACTGAGTTGATATATAATGCGGATTTTAGGCCAAACCCCGGGGTGGTGGCTCTTTAATAGCATAATTAAGATTATTAAGTAACTCTCTTGGTGATCGGGCGTGTTTGGCTCTTGCTCTTGCAATTGTCAACGTAACAGCTGTAGTTGTTGATTTATTTTTCTATTCTCGCTTCGAGCTTACTCATTTACGCTCTCTAACTCTCACGGTTTAGTCGGCTCTCCTTTTGGAACCAGCTGCGCTCTGTAACTGTTATTTCCTAACTTCTTTGCGTTTGTTTTTGCCTTCAATTTGTCTCTGTAGAATTATTTTTTGTTTTGGTGTTCCCTACTCTCGTTGAGGTAAATTAATTTCCTTGAAATGGAGGCCTGTTGTGCAGTCATACACAAGTGCTCGGCCGATTCAAAGCCGGACTTCGTCGATTGCTGGTTATGTGACAAAGTGATTCATGTCAAATGCGTTGCCTTAACCGTCCGTACTAAGGACAACATAAACAGCATGTCTGGCCCTCATTGGTCTTGCGAAGCCTCTCGGGGTAAGGAACTCAAATTGACTAAAATTCTTAGGCAAACTAAGTTAGAGTTCTATAAGCTGCACTTGGCTTTTTCCAAGCTAAATTTAAGTCTTTTGATTTTGATGAGCTTATAAATTACTCGCCGTCGACTTCTTCTGGTATAACTTCGGCTACAATACGGAGCGACAATCTTTCGGCACCTACGTGCTTAATAAGGCGCCAAAAACTGTCCCCAACACAAAAGCACTTGTTGTAGTCAAACCAAAGAAACTGGCTTTCATTTCTCGCCTTGCACCTGCTACTTCGATTGAAGATGTAAAAACATACATATAACGATAGTTATCGATTTGCGATGATTGATAATCATCGCAAAGGGTAGCGTCGTGAGCGCAGGCAGAATAGGAAGAAGGAGTTATAAGAAAAAGGACAAGCATAGAGTCGGTCGAAGAAGAACAAAGCGAGTTGAAAGTTGTGCAGTAAAAAGATCGTCAAGCCGAAAGTTGTCGTGTCCGGAGTAAGGCAAAGTTGTGTAGTCGTCGTATGTCCGGAGTGTTGGCACGAGTTATCATTTTATTAAATACCAAATATAATAAGCAAACTATTATAATATCAAAATATTACTAAGATAAACAATTGTGCTAAACAATAAATATCCTACATTTGGGGGCTCAACCAAGAAAACAATAAAAAGTTGACCCATTTGTAAAGTGCAGAAAGTTGAACAGTTATGGAATTACGTCAAAAGTGCAAAATATAAAGTTGTAAATAAAAAGTTGTGAAATTTCGCCAGTTGGTGTCGGTCGGAATTTTCTAAAAGCGTGCGAATAAGAAAGCATGAGTGAGGAGGAGAGAAAGGGACAGCGATATGGTGCTGTCACACGCTCGTCGGCAAAGCGAGGAGACGAAAATGAAAATGCAGAAGAGCAGCGTCTATCAGAAGTGTGTACAGACCAAATAAAAGAGATGCAAGCAGAGAGTAATAAAAGTCTACAACAAATAATTCAGCTGCTTACTGTTTAGATTCAAGCTGGTGAAATTACCCAGAAAGAGCCGAAAGTAACTGCAGACAATTTTGCAAAAATTGTACCCAACTTCGATGGCGTCAGCATCCCAGTGGAGATTTGACTTGAAAATTTTGAGCAGAATGCAGATGGATATGAGCTTATGGAAAAACAACGATATCTGCAGGCACGAGGAAAAATGGTTAAAATGGCCAAGTTGTTTCTGGAGTCAGAGTTGGTGAGCACCTATGAGCAACTTTAAAATGCCCTAATTGGCGAATTTAAGCGCGCGTCGTAAAGTGCCGATGTACAATACATGCAAAGTTGACGCACAGGAAGAAGAAGAGCGACGAAAGCATGTACGAATACATGCTAACAATGAAAAAAATTGCAGCGCTTGGACAAGTCGATGTTGAGTCTATTATCGCTTATATAGTTGACGGGCTGGATATTAAAAGCGAGTTCAAATTTGCATTGTAAATCATACAGCGAACTGTTGGAAAATATGAGTTGTACAAGAGCAAGTGTGTTATCGAAAAACCGCAAAAGCAATACAGTGGTGGCAGAAAAAATATAACCGATGGAAAAAGTATTCGTTGCTACAACTGCGGCTCTAATAAACACATGAGAGAAGACTGCAAGGCAGAAACAAAATGTTTTAAATGTGCAGGCAGCGGACATATATCTTCAAATTGTCCACAAGCTGTAAAAAGTGTTCAAGTCGTAAAAGATACTAAGCGCTTGAAAGTAGTTTTGCTGAACGGTACAGAGGTCGCCTGCCTTGTGGACACAGGATCCGATGTGTCAATCGTATGTCTGTCTTTGGACAATAAACTTCAAAGTACTGTGATGCAGAAGTGTTAATGCGTTCTACGAGGCCTTGGAAACGCTAAGACGCAGCCGCGAGGTTCATTTATGGCCAGAGGACACGTTGACGGGATCGAAGGCATACAAAAGTTTGTTGTGATACCAAACAATCACATCGAGAACGACGTAATACTTGGCTTTGACTTTGCATCGCAGTTGTGCGTGACTTTGAATGACGGAGAATTCATCATTACAAAGGCGTCAGCGCGGCCGGAATACGCTGAATCAAATGAGCTAAGTATGTACAATATTGTTGAGACTGGTAGTAACATAGATGCTTCTCCACAGTACAAGCCGATGATCGAGTCAATGATAGCAGAATACAAGCCAGCCGAAAACAACGCTGAATGCCCGGTGTCGATAATGATCGTGCTAGAGGAGCGTACAAAACCATTTCGTCATCAACCAAGCCGTCACTCAGCTGTAGAATCCGAGTCGATCAAAAAACAAGTTGACGCCTGATTGCAGGATGGCATTGTGCGCAAATCTTCATCGATCTTTGCCAGTCGAGTCGTCGTGGTCAAGAAGAAGGGTGGGACGGACAGAATCTGCGTTGACTTTCGTCAATTAAATAGTATGGTACTTAAGGACTGCTTCCCAGTGCCACGCATGGATGATGTGCTGGAAAAAATTCAGTCCGCAATTGTATTCGTAGTTATGGATCTGGAGAATAGCTTCCTCCACGCGCCAATTGAGGAGTCCAGCCGCAAGTTTACAGCGTTCATAAGCAAGGAAGGGCTTTTTGAGTTCAATCGAGCGCCGTATGGTTTTTGCAATTCGCCGGCCGTTTTCAATCGTTTTGTCAGTTGCGTATTTGAAGATTTGATTATGCAGGACGTACTCCAGTTGTACATTGACGACATTATCATATACGCAAACACAAACGAGGAATGCATGTCACAGTTGAGAGCAGTTCTAAATCAAGCAGCCAAGTTTAATCTAAAAATCAAATGGAGTAAGTGCTACTTTCTTAAGAACAGAATTGACTTTCTGGGCCACACCGTGGAAATGGGCAAGATTCGACCAGGACAAGAGAAGACGCAAGCAGTGCAGAGGTTCAAATGTCCAAAGAACATAAAAGGCGTCAAATCCTTTTTGGGGTTGACCGGATTTTTCCGAAAATTCATTCGAGATTACGCTCAGATCGCTCGCCCGTTAACTAACTTGTTAAGAAAAGACGTGTGTTGAAGCACGACAGCATTAAAAATAAAGATAAATGTAGCTAAGCTAGAGATTAAGAGAACACAAGAAGTGTCGCTAAGCTTAAGCTACTCTTTTGGTTTGACGATCGGCAAATGCCGACGGCGAATTCGGGGAGTGTGGTCGGATTGTGGCCCACTCTCCGCAATCAATAGTCATTCGTTGTAAAGCAATCAAAGAAGCCAGCAGCAGCAATAAATTGTCAATCTTTTGAATTATTAATCTGAGCCACCGCGTCCTTTTTAATTTTTGTAGTTTTTTATTGTATAAAAAAGCTTAGAGATTTTTCATTGGCGCCCGAGCAGGGACTTCGGTGATTAACAATAGTGATTAACAATTTAATTAGTTTTCGGTGACAATTTATTTTGTGCTATTTGTGGCAATTGCTTCGCGCGTTTCGTGTGTGTAATATAAAATAAAGACAATCGTCGAACAAGTGTCCAAGTGCTTGTGGGAGTCGCCAACAATTGAAGCTCATCAAACTGGACCAACAGCTGCCAAGCCGCCACATCGTCGCCGTTGGACATATGGATAATAATCGTCGTTCCATGTCTATTGATTCGCTAGACAGTCTCCAGGTATTCAGTGTCAAAAATTGAGCGTACACGTAAATAGTGTTTTGTGTACTGTCGCTTTGGTCGACATTAAATTATTTAAGAAATTAAATAGCTCAATTTCTGACACTCATTTTGTTGCACAAATAAATGGAATCATATGTATGTATATGTATGTATTAAAAAATTCGCGCCTACCTTAGTAAATAAATTACCGCCAAATATTGAGCAGAACAAAACTGTTAGGAGGTACATATATGTACATATGTAAGTTAACAACAAAAATGTTACAATTTAGAATATTGAACTCCAGTACACAAGTTCCAATCTGCAAGCTCAGCGTCTGCATAATTTCTTGCACGCGCCGAGCTACAAAGCAGAATTCTAAGAATCTGTTTGGCAACCGTTTCCGCTCCCACCAATGCATATGATTCCAAGAAGACTGCAACATTTCGACCAACATAACATCAGCCGATGTCGTGGCCTATTGGAAACAGCGAAGCCGACGTCGATCCTCTGCCACCAAGGGCAGCACGGCTCACTGTCAAGACTCACAGCTTGTAAGGGACAGCTTAGGGTAATTTAGTTGCAAATTGGATTTAGACAAATAAAGTCGTTGTTCTTAATTGAACTAAAAAATCTTTTTATTTTTTACTTTGCACCTTGCAAGTTATTAACTGGCGCCCGAGCAGGGACCGGTACGCGTACGATACAGCAAAATGTCTTGTAAGTTCGTGGCTAGCAATTACATTTGCTGCAACCGGTCTAAACGCGAGTGACAGTGAACGCGCAACTCCGAAAAACTAACATTTTTCGATCGTTCAAATCAACTCCGGCAAATTGAACTTAACTTGTTCATTTGCCCATCGGTGGACTCCAAGGACTGAAGGCAGGGCCACAGACCACCCCTCAACCCTGTACGCATCGCAGGATCCTTAGTAGTCGCGAAACAAAAAGGATGAAATCCGGATCGTCGGAGGGAGGAGCCACATCATCAAAACTATCTAAAGTACTGTAAGATTACAAAAACCAATTTTAAAAAAACTAACAAAACCAAAAGAAGAAATACAAATAAGTAAACACGGATAAAAAACCGTAGAATGATAAATCAAACAAAAAGATCACAAAAGTGATATAACTTATTCCAAGTTTACGATTCCCAAGAGACCCTCTTAAGTAGAAGGAAAAAACCAGCCTCTGGTTGTAAAACTTAAAAAAAAAAATTTTTAAACACACACACACGCAAACAACGAATTGTATTTAAGAAAACACAACATCTTACTAATCCACATCAAAACAATAAGAATTAAGCTCCATCATTTGCTCCCTTGACTCATCTAAGACTCGACCCATTCTTAACTCTGATTCACCTAGTGTTTTATGGCTAACGGGAACAACCTAATCAGGCCCTCAATACTTAGTGCAGAAGCTTGTAGACAACGCCTTAGACGACAAGAAGAACAAGAACTAAATAGAAGTATGGTTGAAAATATAGATAGAGCTTCATTAGCAGCAACAGTGAGCGAAATCCTAGCACAAGTATTGCCAGGTTTGTTGAGACGTCACAATTCTTCAGAAGAATTCGCAAACGTAACAGATGAGGTAATTGCTCCAGAGCATGCAGGGAACTTAGGTGACTTAGATAGAGTGCCGGATATAGTGAAAACTATCCGAGACTTTTCAGGAGATCCTTCAGAATTCAGCTCATGGAAAAAGGGAGTCGATCGTATCTTAGAAGCATACAGTGGTTACCAGGGTACCCCAAAATACTATGGTATCTTACATACCATACGTAATAAGATTGTAGGACACGCCGACTAGGCACTAGAGTTCTACAATACTCCATTGAACTGGTCCGCGATCTCTAAATGTCTAACTCTGCATTACGCAGACAAACGCGACATTAACACATTAGAATATCAAATGACAGTGCTTATACAGGGTGCTAACCAATCGGTGGAACAGTTCCATCAAACGTTTTACAAACACCTATCCCTAATCCTTAACAAGATAGGTTGTATGGGGTTAGGAAGAGAAGCAGAATTGTTAATGACCCAAATGTACAGAGACAAGGCTCTTGACACCTTTGTACGATGATTACAAGGCGACTTGCCTCGCCTACTGGGAATTAAAGAACCAGTAGACTTACCCTCAGCATTGCACCTTTGCCTCAAGTTAGAAAATCAGAACTTCAGGGCAAGACATGCAACCAACATGGGACAGACAAGACAGTTTAGGAACCAAACTTTAAAGCCTTCACCTGCTCCTCGCAGTAATTCATTTATTAATAGACAACCACCAATTCCGCTCCCAAGAACTCAATATAACCAAATCGGACAGTAACAACCGACCGCTTTACCACGACATAATTCAAACAACTTCAGCTATCAGCCAGCAGCTGCACCTCGACCTTTTCAAAACGGGCAATTCCCGCCACAACAGTCAGCGCCACCTAGTCCACAGGCCCCAAAACCACTGCCTCGTCCAGAACCCATGGATGTGGATCCCAGTGTTCAGACCAGAATGGTAAATTACATGAGCAGACCTCGCTTTGAACCAGGCAAAAGACCACCCGGTCCAGCACCAGATGGAATGAAGCGACAAAGAAACTCTAACATACAGAGTACAACGGAAGGAAACGAAACGCGACCCACTGAGACTCCATTAACAATGACGGACTATGAAAAAGCTATGGCAGAGTACGAGGACCATAACAACCTTGACGACGACCTGGACGATTACGTAGATCAGATAAATGAAGCCGACGCTGACAAAAACGCTTACGACTACTACGATGACGCTGCATTGAATTTTTTAGAATAAAGGATTCCTCTTTTCCATATTTCATATGCAAGATGAGGAATGGCAAATTTATTAAAATACTTATAGACACCGGTTCAAACCGAAACTAAATCCAACCTAAATTCGTCAATAACCCTATACAAAACAAATCACCTTTCAATGCTGTCTCAGTAGGCGGCAGTACCATAGTTACACACCATAAAGTAGCGAACCTTTTCAACATTCAGGATGTTAAATTAAAGTTTTTCCTGTTGCCCACATTGAAATCTTTTGATCTTGGGTAACGACAGTTTAAAAGAATTAGGGGCTGAGATAAAAACCAGCAAAAATATTATGACGTTGAAAAACGGCATCTCGATCCCCATTAAAGAAAAAAGATTTGAAGCAGTCAACACAATTATTCCGAGAACGTCCCACTTGTCCGATACACAAAAAGCCAAGCTAAGCGAATTACTCAAGTCATTTCCAGACTTGTTCGCAGACCCAAACCAGAAACTGACCTACACAACAAATGTGAAGGCAGCGATCCGAACCTCGTCCGATACTCCGGTTTACTCGAAATTCTATCAGTATCCAATGACGCTGAAAGATGAGGTAAACAAACAGATAAAAGAACTTTTAGAAGATGGTATAATTCGACCTTCTAGGTCCCCGTACAATTCACCAGTGTGGATTGTACCTAAAAAGGCAGATGCTTCAGGCGAAAAGAAATATCGCATGGTTATAGATTACCGAAAACTCAACAAAATAACCATAGCAGATAAATATCCCATTCCCGAGATCAATGAGGTACTTACCCAACTAGGGGACAATAAAGTATTCTCTGTTTTAGATTTGAAAAGTGGCTTCCATCAAATCTCTTTAAAAAATAGTGACATAGAAAAGACCGCCTTCTCCGTAAACAACGGAAAATATGAGTTTACCCGACTCCCATTCGGTGTAAAGAATGCGCCCTCAATTTTCCAACGTGCATTAGATGACATAGTTCGAGAACATATTGGAAAAATATGTTTTATTTATATAGACGATATCATCATATTTAGCAAAGATGATGAAACGCACATTGAGAACTTGGCTAAAATTTTTCAAACTTTACAGAACGCTAACATGAAATGTCAGTTAGACAAATGTGAGTTCATGAAAAACAAAGTCGAATTCCTTGGATTTGTTGTTTCCGATAGGGGAATAGAAACAAACCCGAGTAAAGTGGCAGCGATAGCAAATTATCCCTGCCCTAAAACTTTGAGGGATCTAAGATCCTTCCTAGGGCTTTCCGGCTACTATAGACGATTTATACAAAACTATGCCAAACTGGCAAAACCCCTAACTTCACTTTTAAGAGGGGAAGATGGACACGTGTCCAAAAGAATGTCATCAAAAAAATTAATTTCACTAAACAATGAAGCTCTAGACTCTTTTAAGAAGCTTAAAAGTAGCTTGGTGTCATCAGAAATAATTCTCCGTTATCCAGATTTCAAGAAGGAGTTCCATATAACTACTGATGCTTCAAATTTCGCGATCGGAGCAGTTCTATCGCAAGACAATCACCCTATATCATTTCTCTCTAGAACACTTTCCAAAGCCGAAGAGAATTATGCGGCCAACGAGAAAGAGATGTTAGCCATAATTTGGGCACTCAAGGCCCTCAAAAATGACCTGTACGGTAAAGCAAAGGTTAAGATCTTCACAGACCATCAACCTTTGACACACTCTCTGAGTAGCTGGAATGGAAATGCCAGAATAAAGAGATGGAAGGCTTATCTAGATGAATATGATTATGAAATATTCAATAAACCGAGAAGAGAAAATGTTGTTGCAGACGCACTCTCAAGAATACCTTAGAGCAGATTAATTCTGTCGCCTCTACACAACATAGCGCCGAAAGTTCTAGCCATGACCTAATCTTTAGCGTCGAAGCCCCAATAAACGTTTTCAGAAATCAAATATTCTTTTACAAATCAGATAAATAGGATTACAAGTTTACCATCCCATTTCCCACTTTCCATAGACATGAAATACACTACAGACGACATAATAACAGACCTAAAAAAATATCTCAACCCATCCCTTATTAACGGTATTAACACGACTGAAGATATAATGGGTAAAATACAGTCAATCTATAGAAGTCACTTTAAAGGAACCAAGACCCGATTCACCCAGTCTAGGGTAGAAGACTTGACAGACGAAACCGAACAGGAAGAAAGAATTCTTCAAATACATAGGAGAGCACATCGAAATGCTCTAGAAAACCAAAAACAACTAGCAGAAAGCTGCTACTTCCCAAGAATGAAACAGAAAATTATACATTTAGTCAAGCCATGTAAAGTTTGCAAAGAAGCTAAATATGACAGACACCCCCCAAATCCCGAACTTCAAGAAACTTCAATTCCAGAATATCCCGGTCACATATTGCACATCGACATCTCCTCCACCGAACGACACTTAGTACTCACTGCAATAGATAAGTTCTCTAAACTAGCGCAAGCTAAAATTATAAATTCTAAAGCGATAGAGGATATCAGAACTCCTCTGCGTGATCTCATATTTTATTTCGGAGTCCCCAAACACATCGTTATGGACAACGAAAAAGCTTTCAATTCCCAATCAATTAAGTTCATGCTGGAACAGCTACAAATAATAGTCTACACCGCCCCACCATATAAGAGTACCGTTAACGGCCAGATAGAACGCTTCCATTCAACACTTTCAGAAATAATGAGATGCCTTAAGAAGGAAGGCACAGAAAGAAGTTTCAAGGAACTTTTAGAAAGGGCAGTTTACGAGTACAATTACAGTTTTCATTCAGTTACCAAGAAACGACCATTAGAAGTATTCTTTGGTAGGAGAGTGACAACAGACCCGGACCAATACGAAACAGCCAGACAAGATAACATTGAAAGACTTAAAGATAAACAGAAAACAGACCGTGAAAACCACAATAAAAATAAAAAGGAAATACGTAATTATCAGCCTGGAGAAGAGATATTCGTTAAAGTAAATACTAGATTAGGTTCTAAGCTTTCCCCAAGATATAGAAAAGAAACAGTTAAGGAAAACAAACACACTACAATAATAGCAGAATCAGGGAAAACAGTACATAAAAGCCATATCAAAATCTAAAATTTTACACACTTTTACCATACTAAATGAAGATGAGTTAATAGAAATTGAAAATTTAAAAAATGCCTGTCAACGGAAGAAATAATGGAGTTTTCCGATGTCTCGATTTAATATAATACAACAACACTTTTGTATATTGTTAAAATTCCAAATTTAGAAGAAACACAATACCAAGACATTATGATAAAACCCATAGTAAGAAATAATTCAATTGTATACTTAAACGTCCAAGAAATCTTTGTATTCAAAACCTTACCTATGTTATTCCCCAAAATTGTAAAACTATAGAGAATATTAAAATAGAAATAAGAAAAAAAATTGTTAATATAAGTAATTCAAATTGTATTCCAACGTTAGTTCAGGGAAAGAAAGCGCTGTGTAGTTTTAGCAATGTCGACTACGTTTCCAAAATAGAAGAAGTGGACGACGGAATCATCTTACTAAACGACTTCGATGGAAATATAACCTGGAACGAAACAGAGCTTCACCTAGAAGGAACTTACCTTGTTCAGCGGGAACCTACCTTGTTCAGCTATCAAACGACTCGATTATTATCGACAACAAGCAGTTCAGCAATATGGAACCTACGGTCCTCATCCCCGGAGCACCTCTTATGCAGTTAACGGTTGAGAAAAAAGAAAGACTTAAAGTTCTATCACTTGAAGCACTGGAAGCATTGCACATAAATAACATTGTACAGCTGATGCACATAAAGGCCCATTCAATGGTCAACAGCATAAACCTGCTGACGCTTTTTGGCATCGCCCTGACTGTCATCCTGGCCTTACACACCTATAACCAAAGGCATAAGAGCATAACATTGCAATTAGGACCCACGCCTGGAATAGAAACAAAGTCACAGCGATCATCGCACCATCAACCTGCGAGCAATCTTTGGCTGAGGCACAGTATCAGTTACCTCAGTCAAACAACATTCCCTACTTCTAGAGACCGCTTGAGGACAAGCACAAATTGGAGGGGGAATAGTTAAAAACAAAAATGTTACAATTTAGAATATTGAACTCCAGTACACAAGTTCCAATCTGCAAGCTCAGCGTCTGCATAATTTCCTGCACGCGCCGAGCTACAAAGCAGAATTCTAAGAATCTGTTTGGCAACCGTTTCCGCTCCCACCAATGCATATGATTCCAAGAAGACTGCAACATTTCGACCAACATAACATCAGCCGATGTCGTGGCCTATTGGAAACAGCGAAGCCGACGTCGATCCTCTGCCACCAAGGGCAGCGCGGCTCACTGCCAAGACTCACAGCTTGTTAAGGACAGCTTAGGGTAATTTAGTTGCAAATTGGATTTAGACAAATAAAGTCGTTGTTTTTAATTGAACTAAAATATCTTTTTATTTTTTACTTTGCACCTTGCAAGTAATTAACTTGTATAGACACACACATATAAAAGCGAACATACATACATACATACATATGAAGTTTAGTTTATACTAACAATTTGTTATTCGCATTATAACACATAATAATAATATACAAAAACTGCAATATTTATCTTACATTGAATAATGAAATTGGTGGCTTACATATTAATTATTTTAATAATTAAGTGTGTGTGTAAAAGCAAATTATTTCCTTCCGATCTTCGGTTAGCATACATATATACATATTGACCGCTAACTTGGAACATCTGTGAATACTTTGGCGTTTGCATATACACACATACATCTGTCAATGCGTTCGTTCACTTCGAACCTTCCTCTTATTTCGACTTTGCTTGCATATTCTATTGCTGTCTACAAACGTAGCACAGAAACCGTTTGGTTTAATTCTCATTTTCCCTTGTTTCTTCTTTCGTTTGTTTGATATACTAACCACTTCGAGTGCGTGTGCATATATTCTCTCATTACTTTGCATACCCCGCACCCCGCATTTTACATTGCTGCCTACAAACGTAGTTACAGCAAAAATTTAGCCTGCCTTATTTTTGATAGCTCATTTTCGTTTGTTTGCTCACACAACGCATAGGTTGCGCGAGTGTGTGTGTATAGGCAAGCTAGATTTACATAGTCAGCATCGTTGCCAGGGTAGCTCACAAAGTTTGTGTTAGTTTTTGTTGATTCTTATTTATTTTATCAGCCAACATGTCTGAGACCGAGAAGGCAAGTGAATAGCCACAAATCAGCAAGACAAGTTCAAAATTAACACTGTACTTGCAAAGATTTGACAAAGTTAGTGCTGATATTGCTCGTATGCAAACAGCAATCAAAGCAAAGACCATATCATTTGATAAAACAGAGTTTGCGTGCCGATTAGAGCTGCTAGAATGTTATATACAAAATGCAATGGATTTACAGGCTGATCTCGATAATTTAAGCCCGCTTAATGATTCTAGAGGGCCATTAGAAGACTTGTGTGTCGTCACAAGGGCATTGTACATTAATGCATCCAAGCCGACTTCAGGGCCAAAAACTGAAAATGATTGCTCCCTAGTTTCGAGCCAGCGATCTCAGTTGCCGAAAATGCGTTTGCCAAAATTTAGTGGCAAACATTCGGAATACAAAAATTTTTTGCGCCTCTTTGAAAGTTTAGTCGATGATGACAATTCTTTGTCAAACGTCCAAAAGTTCAATCACTTAGTCTCGTGTTTGTCAGATGAAGCATTGGGGGTAGTTAGGCCGTACCAACTAACGGATTGTAACTATCCAAAGGCCCTCGCTAGTCTTAAAGCAGTATATGACAACAAATGTCTTATATTCTTTGATACAGTTTCGCAATTGTTTGACATACCTAGCATGACAAATTCATCTGCGTCGAGTTTAAGATCGATCATAGATACGGAGTGTGCTATTTATGCTTCGCTGTCGTCGTTAGGTAACGACAAAGACATTGCTAGTGCAATGATTATTCAAATGGTCATGGCAAAGGTGGACCATGTTACAAAATCTCGTTTTGAAGAGCAGCTTGACTATGATACGCTGCCATCTTGGGAAGATTGTGCTAGACAATTGAATAAGAGATATCAGTATCTGTCAGCAGAAGAGTCAACACGGGACAAAACAAAGTCGCGAGTTGACGCTAAGAAGCCCCATCAGTTTAAATCGTCCTTTGCTTGTGCTGATGGAGGGCGTTCATCATCGTCTGTGTGCGTCTTCTGCAAGTCAGAAACGCACAATCCTGATTCGTGTCCATCGTTTGCTGCTATATCAGTTATGCAACGTTTTGAATTCGTCAAAACACAAAAGTTGTGCCTAAATTGTTTGATTGTGGGTCATATGGTGTCAAAATGTAAGGCATCAAAATGTCGAATTTGTTCGAAGCCTCACCATTCGCTGCTTCACAGGTATACTACTCCTGCTCAAGGTGAGGTATCCACTCTTCAAGTGACTATGCCAGATTCGTATTTAGGGCATGTAGCAAACAATGAACAAATTGTTCTCGCCACACCTGTCGTGAATGTAAAAGACAGATTTGGTCAGTTGCATCCTGCACGGGCCTTACTTGATAGTGGCTCCCAAATCAATTTGATGTCTGAGAGCATAGCCCAGAAGTTACGGCTCAAGCGGGAGCCAACATCATTAGCTATCTCGATGGTTGGTGGTGCAACAATAGATAGCAAAAATAAGATATGTGCTTCTATTCAGTAGCGCATATACTCTCACAATTTTTCGGCTGAATGAAATCCATTTCAACAACACAGCCTGGACATTCCATGGGTATTTCAAATTGGAAAATACCCAAAAATATAAAACTGGCAGACCCAGAATTCAATAGACCAGCTAAGGTGGACATTCTTTTGGGAACAGAATCGTTCTACGAATTATTGTGCGTTGGGCAAATAAAATTGGGTTCTAAACTTCCTATAATGCAAAAAACGCTGCTATGAAGGATAGTAGCAGGCAAATGTACTAGACAAGTGCCTAGGCATCAGTTCAGTGGGTGTTTAATGGCCCAAACTAACTGTTCTCTCGATTCGTTAGTTAACCGTTTCTGGGAATTGGATCAATCTCTATTCGAATCGAAGGCTGTTCGCCAAACAACTGAACAACAGGCTTGTGAACTTTTCTTCGAGAAAACTGTAAAGCAGTTTTCTTCTGGTCGTTTCCAAGTGGATCTCCCTTTCAAGACCGATCCAAAAGTTCTTGGCCTGTCCTTTCAAACTGCTGAAAGGCGTTTTTTGCAACTTGAGCGTAAAATATCAAAGGATGCAGTTCTTAAAACTATGTACCATGACTTCATGAAAGAGTATTTGGATTTGGGACACATGTCCATTTGGAAGTCAACTCCTCTAGAACAGCATTATTATATTCCTCAACAATGCGTTCTTAGGCCTGAAAGTTCCTCCACCAAGCTTCGTATAGTTTTCGACGCTTCTAGTAAGACGTCAACAGCTGTTTCTTTTAACGAAACACTGATGGTGGGGCAGACAATTCAGAGGGAGCTATATTCAATCCTGATTAGTTTCCGATTGAATAAGTATGCCGTAACTGCTGACATTTCAAAAATGTATAGGCAGATAAATGTCTCTAAGAAAGACACCAATTTCCAACTTATTCTATGGAGAGAAAATACTTCACAAAATATTCAGGCATACCGACTTATACAGTCACATACTGTATAGCTTCTGCACTTTTTCTGGCGATACGCCCCTTGTTTGAGCTAGCCAATATGCACACACAATCACATCCTATTGGATCAGATGTGATTAAGAAGTGCTTTTATGTTGATGATATGTTGGCAGGAGCAGATAGTATACGAAAACTTAACACTATTTGCAATGAAGTTCAAAAGATATTGGAATCGGGATGTTTTCCACTTGCCAAGTGGGCAAAAAACTGTAGTGATGTGTCGTTCAAAACAAAAGCCAGCGAAGAAGTGACTCTCAAAATTGATGACCAGAGTTCCGTAAAAACTCTTGGGATGCGCTGGGCACCTCAAGAGGATATATTTATATATCATCTCGATGTGGACAGTTTTGCTTCGGCTAAGCCAACGAAACGCAACATATTGTCTGCAGCTTCTCGCTTATTTGACCCTCTTGGTTTGCTGTGTCCTATTGTTAGCAAGGCCAAAATGTTGTTGCAGGAGTTGTGGAGACTGAAAACAGACTGGGATGAGTCTTCACACTACATGGAATAAATTTACCATGACCTTGCGCGATTTACATAAAATTCGCATTCCCCGGTACGTATGCCTAAATACGTATCAAAGGGTTCAGATACATGGCTTTGCCGATGCATCCAGTCATGCATATGGGTGTTGCATATACGTTCGAACTTGCAACAACCGAGACGTTTGCATTTCATTGCTCACTGCAAAGTCCAGGGTAGCTCCACTAAACGTGAAAACAATACCCCGACTAGAGGTATGTGCAACGCTCTTGCTGGCCAAGCTCTGGCAACAAATTGCGACAACCTTATCAAAATTTAAAATAGAAAGTTTGAATTTCTGGTCGGATTCACAGATTGTGCTGTATTGGTTACAACGTGATTCTGGCACATTGGGCACATTTGTAGCAAATAGAGTTGCAGAAATTCAGGAATTGTCGAAAGGTATTGTGTGGCGTCACGTTCCAACAGATGCTAATCCGGCGGATTTAGTATCGAGAGGAACCGTCATAAACGAGATTGTTAGCTCATTATGGTTCGAAGGGCCAAGTTTTTTGAAACTGGAGGAAGACCAATGGCCTCAGCTTCACTTGGTTGAAATAGCGTCGGAAATCAAATCCTCCGAAGATAAAAAAAGTGCTGTTATATGTACTTTGGCAAAAGTTGAGCCAAATTGTTTTGTTGAGCTAATCAATCGTCACTCCAACTTTCTAAAATTGATTCGCATAATGGCTTATGTGCTTCGATTCTGTTACAAAGGGCTCAAATCAGATTCACTCGTTGTGTCGGCATCAGAAAGAAATATTTCATTTCTAAAACTGATCGCCATAGTACAAAGCACATCGTTCAAAAGTGAATTGAAATTATTGAGACAATCAGTAGTTCTAGCACCAATGTTGCAATCGCTGAATCCATTTATTGATAGATTTGACAAAAATGGAATACAATTTGAACTCATTAGAGTAGGAGGACCTTTGTTACACGGGCCTCTCTCTTATGACGCTAAATTTCCGCTTTTAATGACAAAGAAGTCAGGATTTATTCAACTTTTTCTCAGATATTTGCATCGTAGGCACTACCATGCTGGACCAAAAGTTCTAGTTGGACTTTTGAGGCAGCAAATTTGGGTAGTAAATGCTTTTGTGCATTTTGTGCACTGCAGTTGTTCGGAATTGCATACACTGTTTTCGATACAAGCCAAAATTGTTGGGGCAAATAATGGGAAATTTGACTGCTGATCGTCTTCGAGAAGGTCGGCCGTTTCGAGTATGTGGAGTCGACTTTTGTGGGCCGTTCTATGTGAGCTATAGAATCAGGGGTAGACCACCAATAAAAATGTATGTTGCCGTTCTTGTTTGTTTTGCCTCAAAGGCGGTTCATTTAGAGTTGGTAACCGATTTATCGACTGATGCCTTTTTGAACGTTTTTAAAAGGTTCATCGGGAGACGCGGATTACCGGAGACGATATTCAGCGACAACGCGACGAATTTCGTTGGAGTGAGCAACGTTCTGAGGGAGCTGCAGACGGCGTTCCACAACAACGAGGCGAGGCTGGTGAACTTCGCGGCGGAGAGAGGAGTGCAGTGGAGGTTCATTCCCCCCCGCGCCCAGCACTTCGGAGGACTGTGGGAAGCCGCAGTGAAGTCTGCCAAGCACAGGCTTCTGCGAGGAGCGAGCAACGCCAACCTGACGCAGGACGAGTTGAGCACCCATCTGGTGGACGTCGAGGCGCTGCTCAACTCCAGGCCATTGCTCGTCGACAGCAGCGATCCCAGCGATAGAGAGGTACTGACGCCAGGCCACCGGCTCATCGGTCAGCCTTTGTTGGCGCTGCCTTCAGGATCCGATCCAGACGGGAGCAGCAGCAAACAAGGACGAGGATACTTGAGGCTGTGGCAGCAGCTGTCGGCGCTCAAACGACACTTTTGGCGCAAGTGGTCCAAGGATTACCTGCTCAGCCTCCAGCAACGAACGCAGTGGGCCAACGGCGAGGACAATCTCGAGGAGGGGGCGGTCGTGCTAGTTCACGACGACAACACACCACTTCAGCAGTGGATAACCGGGCGCGTAACGCGCACAATTCCAGGGGAGGACGGCAAGGTTCGGGTAGCCGAAAAAAAAACACCGGCAGGCGCAATTAAGCGACCGATTCACAAGCTGGCCCGACTCCCGAAGTGTTAAAGACCGGAGCTCTTTAACGGGGCCGCAATGTTGAAGCACGACAGCATTAAAAATAAAGATAAATGTAGCTAAGCTAGAGATTAAGAGAACACAAGAAGTGTCGCTAAGCTTAAGCTACTCTCTTGGTTTGACGATCGGCAAATGCCGACGGCGAATTCGGGGAGTGTGGTCGGATTGTGGCCCACTCTCCGCAATTAATATTCATTCGTTGTAAAGCAATCAAAGAAGCCAGCAGCAGCAATAAATTGTCAATTTTTTGAATTATTAATCTGAGCCACCGCGTCCTTTTTAATTTTTGTAGTTTTTTATTCTCTAAAAAAGCTTAGAGATTTTTCAACGTTGTTTACAAGATGGAGGCAGAAGAACTAAACGCTACAAGCTGTCTAAAAAATTCATTGTCATCAGAACCTGTACTAAACATATATTGTCGAGAGGCGCCAACTGAGCTACATACTGACGCGTCCAAGGATGGATTTAGTGCAGTATTGACACAGGAGTTTGACAAGCAGCAGCATCCAGTATTTTATTAGAGCAAAAAGACGTCGCAGAGCAATTCAAAGCACCACAGCTACATTCTGGAGGTTAAAACAGCATATCTTGTCATGCCGAAATTACGCTACTACCAGCTAGGCATACATTTCAAGTTGGTGACAGATTGCGCTGAGAATAGTTGTGATGCCTCACTGCTTTGGCATCATAGTAATGGGGTTCGCAAATAAGAATCATATATGCACGATTTATCTTCAGTTTATTTCTCCATTTAAATTCATTCTTTTAGTACTCATAAATCTACGTCTTTCCGCTATGACCGCAAAGTTACAAGAGGGCTTTTGAAAGAATACAGCTGAGTTCAATTATGCATCGACACATAGAATGTTAATCCGCTGTTATGACTCATAGAATGCTAATCCGCTGTTATGACAGCTGTAGCACTGGGTGACTCCGCTCATAATCCGTACAATAAGGAAAAAAGATGTGCTACGAGAAGTTGCACAGTGGATACTTGCTCTGCAGGCATGAAGTTATAGCGGATGCACACAGTGTTGGCCATTTTGCATTGCAAAAAACAATTCACACACTAGAGCAGCAATTCTGGATAACACATATGGAACGAAAAGTAGCCAAGCTGATTAACACTTGCGTCAAGTGCATTATTGTCAACAAGAAGTTGGAAAAGCCAGAAGGATTTTTGAACTGCATTGAAATGGGAGATAAGCCACTTCATACCTTCCACATCGATCACTTGGGGCCCATGGATTCAACGTCAAAGGGCTACAAATACATATTTCAATCGTATATGGATTTTCCAAATTCGTATGGCTTTTCACCACTAAGAGCGCCGGCACCGATTAAATTGTAAAATAGTTGGAGGAATGGTCTAATATTCCTGATCAGCTGCTACGCATAATCAGTGACAGGGGCGTGGAATTTACCTCAAACAGCTTTGAAGAATATACCAAGTCAAATTGGTATTGAACACGTTTGGACAACAACAGGAGTTGCTCGCGGCAACAGTCAGATAGAGCGAGTCAACAGATGCATTCTATCAATAATCAGTAAGTTATCAATTTATGACACTTCAAAGTGGTACAAGCAAGTATCCCAGGTGCAGAAAGCGATCAATGCCCATATTCATTTCTACACAAAGAAGACGCCATTTCAAGTAATATTTGGAGTAAACATAAGGAATAAGGGAATAGTGACAATATACTCGTACTAACTACTCTAGAACAAGAGCTGGTGACAGACTTCGACGCCGAGAGAGCTGAATTACGCAAGGAGGTAACAAGTAAGAAAAGCAACATTCGCGGGGCACGCGACTGTGGGATACCCTTCGACCTTTTTGAAACGTAAAGAGTCAATAATTATACAATACTTCTACTTGATAGAAATATCGTAACGTAAGCCTTTATATGCGTCTGTGTATGAATACGTGTATATGCGTGTATCATTTTATTGGTCAAGCACAAATTTATGTACATATGTGTATGTATGTGTTTGAATGCAAAAAATGCGTGTGCATAGAAAAGAAGAAAAGAACAACAGATGGCGCTACGCGCTCGCATTCTCTTTCATTTTCTTTCCTACATGAGCATTGACGTCACAGCTTGCTGGTCTGTATACAAAATCAAAGCGAGCAAGGTTTTTGTTTAATAACTTCTGTGTTTGTTGTCCGATCGGATTTAAATTTTGACGTTACGTTGGTTTAATAATAAGCTAAGTATAGTCTTACTCAGAACTTGATTTGCGTAGGCGGGGGGCGTGGCACCTAACATTTGAAATAAATTTCACCTGTCCCTGATCAACAGAAACCTTCATGCCAAATTTGGTGTCTCTAGCTTTTATAATAGCTGAGATCTGTGTGCTCATCTGGACATACAGACATCCGGACAGACAGACAGACATGGCTTAATCGACTTGGCTAGTGATCCTGAGCAAGAATATATATACCTTGTGGGTCTCCCACGCCTCCTTCTGCCTGTTACATACATTTGCACAAAGTTAATATACCCTTTTTTGACCATTTTCAATGGTCGAAGGGTATAAAAACACATATTCAGTAGGCGTAGCAAAAGTATAAAGACGGCTATGATCGCAAACGCAAGGGCGAGCGTACATATAAAGAAGGAGATCTGGTGGCTATTAAACCAACTCAGTTTGTGACTGGGAAAAAACTAGCTAGCAGTTTTCTCGGGCCATATGAAGTAACTAAGTTAAAAAGAAACGGCCGATACGATGTACGGAAAGCAGCTCAGGTGGAAAACCCTAAAAAAATTGCAAAATGTGCAGAAAATATGAAGCTATGGAAGTACGCGTCTACAAATGAAGATCTATGGTCGTCTGGGTCAGACGACAGTGATCAGGATGGCCGACTGTAACGATAGTTATCGATATGCGATGATCGATGATCATCGCAAAGGGTGGCGTCGTAAGCGCAGGCAGAAGAGGAAGAAGGAGTTATAAGAAAAAGGACAAGCATAGAAGCAGTCGAAGAAGAAGACAGCGAGTTGAAAGTTGTGCAGTAAAATGATCGTCAAGCCGAAAAATGTCGTGCCCGGAGTAAGGCAAAGTTGTGTAGTCGTCGTATGTCCGGAGATCAAGAAGTGTTGGCACGAGTCATCTTTTCATTAAATACCAAATATAAGGTTGTCAAATATCTCCCTTCCGCTTTTTTGTCTTTTGAATTTCGCGGCTTTGTACAAAGCGCTACAGAGCTCGTATCTGGCAACACTATACATAATGTTGATGTCACGAGATGCCATATGCCGGTCTAACTTGATGTTTTCCATGATTTGATCGGTATATAATAAGCAAACTATTATAATATCAAAATATTACTAAGATAAACAATTGTGCTAAACAATTAATATCCTACATACATTCAATCAAAAATATCAGTAACAAATGTTGTCGTAGAGAAATTTGAATTTAATTATTCGCGAGATATCGCGTCTTTCAAAATAAGTATCCCTGCTGATAATTTTCAATCCGTTTACAGCGGAACTTTCTGGCCGCCAGACCTAATTGTAAAGGAGTACTCTCCAAAAAAAAATAGTCGTACGGTGATATTAGTCCCTAATACTAAGCTTTCTAAATTGTAAGTTGATTGTTTATCCTTTGATTATCACCTACTAATACGAGTATTTGCTGAAACTTTGTAGAAACCTGAAATAGAAAGTACACCTCTTTGAGATGTGATCGTTTATCACGAACTGGAGGTGTTCTAATAGCCGTAAGGTCAGACATTTCTTTTGAATTTGTTTCTTTAGACCATAGTTCTGTTTTGGGATTCGTATGTGTAAAGGTGAAACTGTATCAAATTTAAATTTATATTACCTGTTCTTATATTCCCCCTTCATCTGACATTTCCGTCTACTTGAACCATCTCTCATCTATCCAATCCGTTGCATCCAAACTGTCTGATAGAAATCATCTACTAATTTTTGGTGATTTTAATTTACCAGAAGTTAGTTGGTCATTTCAATCGGGTACTCTGGCGCCCCCTGTATATGATTCTTTTTTAAATGCCCTTCCTGAACTGTCTTTTTACTAAATTAATAATGTTCCTAATTGTAGTGGTAAAATTGTGAATTTAGTATTTTCTTCTTATTAACGACTTATTACTATCTCTAGAATTAATCCTTTAGTTCATCCTGAAGATCCCTACCATCCTACATATGACCTAGTTCTAACTCTGCCTACTCCCGTGCAAACTGCAACTGCTCCAAGTAAAGTAAAGTCACGTTGTTACCGTAAGACCGATTTAGGAAAACTGATATAATTTTATTTAGGAACATGATTGGTCATTCTTTTACCTACTCGTATGTTCAAATCTAAGCACTTGCATCTCATTTTTTTATTCTTCCATGAATTCATTTTTCGATCAATGTGTTCCTCTTGCTTTTCCCGTAAAGTCCAACAGACCACCTTGGTTCTCACGTGAACTCATATAATTAAAAAATTTGAAATCTCGTTATTTAAAAAAATTTAAACTTACCCGCGAACCTTTCGATTTTTCGCGATATAACCCTGGCAGATCAAGCTACATTGCTTTGAATGCAAGTCGTTACAACGAGTATTTGAGACGTTGTCGTTTGCAGTTCGCTCAGGACCCTTAGCAATTTTACAACTTCGACAATCTTAAACGTAAATCTTACAGTTTCCCTTCGTGTTTATTTTTCGAAAAAAAGAAGCAAGCAGTGATCAGGCCGCAGCCGATTTGTTTGCAGACTTTTTTCAGTATACTCGTACCCACTCAACTGAACTGTATACTTCTTCCGTTCATCCATATGCTTTCCCTATTAATAACATAAGCCCACAAAAAAAAATGTGTCATGACCGGGGTTGCGGCATATGCAGTTTTATGTATTTTAGGTCGCTTCCGAATCCGGCGTCAGAAATTCTCCATCACGTCTAAATTTCGACATAAACTCAAAAAACTGGAAAAATATTCCCCAAAAGATATAGAATCCTGATCTGGGCAGGCGATATATACTTTAATATGTATTTTGACCTTCTTAGTCCGAATCCGAAGTCAAAATGTACACTAGACGTCTAAATTTCGATTTAACCTCAAAAAATTTTTGGAGCCCCATAATATAATGAGTAAATACCCAGATCATGACACTTTTTTTCTTTTATGGACCTGTGTAATATTAACACACTATTCTGTCCTACTATTAACAAAATTTCTTTACTTAACGATCTTAAATATGTGAAGCCTGTTTTCTCTCCTGGCCCAGATGGTGTTCCTGAATGTGTGCTAAAATTTTGTGCTGATTCCCTTCTTAAACCAATTTTTAAGCTGCTTGACTTGTCACCATCTAATAATCATTTTCCACCTATTTGGAAAAAATCTTTTCCATTCCTCTTCACAAAAGTGGATAAAACCATGATGTGAAGAACTATAGGTGTACGATTTTTGAAATAAAATTTTATGGCTCAATTAACTTTTATATGTAAATCAATAATTTTGCCCCATCAACACGGATTTGTAAAGGCAAGATCTACAGCTTCTAATCTAATAGAATTTTCATCCCGCCTTTCTTTAGGATTTCGGAAGAAAAACTGATGTTGTCTATACTGACTTCAGCAAAGCATTTGATTCCGTAAATCATAATTTTTTGATTCACAAGTTATATTTTATTGGTTTCCCACAAAAGCTCCTTTTGTGGATACCCGATTATTTAAATAACAGGTCTCAACGAGTTTTTTTTTAAAAACTGTCTATCAAAGCCAATCTTAGTAACTTCTGGTGTTCCTCAGGGCAGCCATCTTGGACCTTTGCTTTTTTACCTCTTTATTAATGATCGTCCTTCAATACTATTGCACTCTGATATCCTTATGTATGCTGATGACGTGCAACTCTGTTTGATGTACAGTGATCCTGGCGAAACTTCCTTCAAACAGATCTTGACTTGATGTTTGCTTGCAGGTATAATCTGCTGCATATCAACTGTTTGAAGTACGTACAAAGTTATGTCATTTTACGTCACCAATTATACATTTAACCCCGCTTTCGAGAATAACCAAGGTAAACGATCTAGGTATTCTTTTCGATCATAAACTGAAATTTGATCGTCACATTAAACAAACTGTATATAAGTCATTTCAGTACTTGGTTTCATCAACTAAGTTACTTTATACTTCTCTTTTTCGTCCAATTCTTGATTATGGTTCTTGCGTGTGGACGCCGCAATACCAGATTTAGCAAGATAGAATTGAGTCTGTTCAAAAGCAATATCTACTCTTCGCCTTGCGTAGTTTTAACTGGGTGTCAGGTGTAGACTAAGCACCTCACTCCTGTAGACTTCTTCTAATTAACCTACCTGCTCTTACTAACCAACGTATTACGCTAGGTGTTACGTTTCTCTTTAATCTAATCAAGTATGATATAGAATCCCCTACTCTGCTTAAACAAATAAACTTTTGCACTTTCTAGAGTTAATCGTAATTTTGTTCCACTATCTTTGAACGTTTATTTTAATAATTATAGCTTGCTAATCTTTCTCGAGTTCTCTATGCTGATTACAATAGACTGTTTAGTGTTTTCCACTCTGAGTCCGCTCTTAATTCTTTCAAACTGTCAATTCTAAATAATTTAACACTACATCCTTACAATCAACACTAATCTACCGATCTGATTGGATTTTACTGGGTTTTCCCCAATCCCGTGAAGTATATGTTGAATCGGTTTCTTTATTTTAATTATCCCAGCTTAAAGTTTAAAGCTTAATGTTTCAATTCTTAATTTTATATTTTATTCCTAAATCTTATTTTAATCTAAAACAAATTTTAATTAATTAATTTTAAATTTTCATACAAAATTCTTTTTTTTGTCGACTGCTATTTGTGGACATTAGTAAATTAAATAAATAAATTAAAGCTTGTTAAGGTAAATGCAAAGTAATGCAATAGGAAATTTGACCGAAAATACAACACTCCACAGCCAATGTTATTAATAAAGTAGAGACAAATAAAAATAACTTCGATTTTAAAGATATCCTGCAATCAGCTCTGAACACGGTTAGCAGATGGTGCGGAGATGTAGGTCTCAGCATCAATCCTCAAAAGGCAATTATTGTCCCCTTCGCAAAGCGCTATTCTATTGACATAGGTCAATTGAACATTGGCGGCTCCCCTGTGGGTCTTTCCAGCGAGGTTAAATATCTAGGGGTGACCCTCGATAAAAGACTAAACTGGAACTTCCACCTTTGAGATGATGGTAAGACCCATCGTCACCTACGCTGCAATTGAGTGGTGGCCAAAGGTGACGCAGGTCACTGTCATCAACAAATGCAACAAATTGCATAGGCTACATTGCCTTTCTTTGACGGGTGCACTTCGCACCTGTCCCACAGCAGCAATGGAATCAATCCTTAATCTGACTCCGCTGCATATCCAAATACAAGAAGTCGCCGCAATGAGGCTTCTAGCTACCGAATCAGGGCATGCTAGACTTATCAAAGACATACCTGGCTTAGAGATCTGCACTAGATCAGATTCTATGACCAAGGAACTCTTCTTTGGTGAAAAATTCAGAACCTTCATCCCAGACCGGAAGGACTGGGATGCTGGCAACCCCATCAGCGACCATCACGGCATACACTGGTATACCGACGGGTCAAAAACTGATCAGGGGGTTGGAGCCGGGATACATGGTCCCAACTCCAAAACCTCGATTGCCATGGGCAAGTGGCCCACGGTCTTCCAATCCGAGGTTCATGCCATTGAGTTCTGCTGCCGTCTTATCCTTGAGAAGGGGATGAGAGGAGCTAATATTTATATCTTCTCGGACAGCCAAGCTGCCATACTAGCCCTCTCCTCAAATAGAGTAAGTTCACGTATGGTGGCTGACTGCTGGAACTGCCTCCAGAGACTGTCCAACAGAAACAAATTTACCCTCCTTTGGGTACCTGGACACTCCGGGTTCCAGGGCAACGAGCTAGCGGATGAGCTAGCGAGAGCGGGATTATCAGCCCCTCTGCTTGGCCCCGAACCCTTCTGCGGCGTGGGGTTGTCAACTATCTCATCCCTTGTGAAAACATGGGCAGATAGGCTGACCGAACGCTATTGGTTCTTCCAACCAGGGATGAGGCAGGCTAGAGAGCTTACAAATCCCTTGGTTAAACGCAGAACAGACTCACTCTCCAAGAGAGATCTCTATCTCCTTGTTGGCTACCTTAGTGGCCATTATCTGGTAAACTATCACCTAACAAAAATGCGTCTATCCTCTGATGCAGAGTGCAGGCTCTGCAAAGAGGACGACGAAACAACCAAACACATACTGTGTGACTGTCCAGCCTTGGTTTGGAGTAGGAGGAAACATTTGCACGTGGAAATCGCAGTTCCCGAGCAAATTTCCATTCCTCGACGAAAGACCGGCTAGGCTTCATCAGGGAAGCTGAGCGGCTTTTGTCAAGATAGGGAGAGCCTTATAGGCACAAAAGATCATTCTGGTCGCGGTGCCTCGCGCCTTCTCTGTTGGGAGACTCCCTCTGTCAAAATAAATAAATAAATAAACATATCCTGTTAATAATAATTGTTTTTACAATGTGCGCAAATTGTTTCTATAAACTGTATAAATTACACAACAAATGCTTAATAAAGAAATATATGAGCCAGGCAAATGATCTGGACAAAATTTAATGAAAAAAATACCATAAACAACATATAAAATACGAGGGTCGTTTGATAAGTCCGTGACTTTTTGTATTTGCCGCGCACCTGCTCTAAATACAACACTGCTCCTGTCAGCAGTTATCGATTAACAGCTGACTGTAATTTTGAGAAAGCTGCGTTTTTTGGTTTGCGTTTTATAGGCATTGAAAGCAGACGATCTCGATCTCCATTTTCGTTAAAATTCACGAGATCAAACGACCCTCGTATAATGAATTACAAATAAAACTCAAAAATTTAATTAAAAAATTAACTAAATTATGGCTACACTACAGACAATCTAAGAAACATATGATAGAGTGCAGAGAGAGTTCATATCCACAAATGATTGGAATGGCATGAAATATGCACATTGATAAAAAAAAATTCAAATCGATAAGTCTTATAAATGCTAATCGCCAAATAGGCCTGAGGAATTTATTATGTCGTGTTCTTCATGTGATGATGGTTCAATAAAGACTAATTCAATAAAACTCCATGAAAGGCGCTTACAAATATTTAGTGTGACTTATACTTATACAAATATGTATGCGAAAGTAGAGTGCGTATAAGAGTGCGTTGCTAATTAGCAATGTGTATTTTTCTCACAAGGCCTATACAAGAGAGCTGGAAATAAATCGATTTTCAGCGAACCGATTTAATTTTTAATTTTTAAACAAAAAATCGATTTAAATCGAAAATTTTATGTATGAAAAGTAAACGTTTTGTGCCACCAAACTTTCCCAGTAATCACGAATACAAATTTTTAAATCAAACAACATGTCAATTATAACAGTCAAACATAAAAATTAACTATTTATTTAAAATTAAATAACATTTTTGAGGTGTTCAACACCTGTCAGTCATTTGCCTTCGTGCCTGAGACACATGTGTATTACTTAAGAGATACTTGTATTAAAATAATTAATTTTCTTTGTCAACAGACACTTATTTTTATTGGTAAACAAAATCATTTCGACATTGGCAGGTTAAAGGGAGGCTCTTCTGTCTGAAATTAATGCACTGGCCTTGCTAAACATCCGTTCAGAATCTGTGAAGCACGCAGGAATGCACAAATAGTGTTTGGCGCATGCTGCCATCTCTGTCATCTCATTTTTTTGAGCCTAAAAAAAGTTGTTATTCGAATGTTTTTGAAATAAGGTAAAAAGTACTTACCTTCCAGTCTTCAAGTGGACATAGGCTTTTTGGAGCGTGAGGTTTCTCCAGAGTACTGCCGCACGTTAATGATTGAATCGACACTGTTTTTTTGATAATTTTTCCTCCATAAATTCAAAAAAACGCTTGCTTCTCCTCCTATGGTGTTGGGCTTATGCGCAATTGGCTGAACGTAGTAGCTAGATCATATTGCAGCAAACTTGCCGATGAGTCAGCCACATTACTCCTTCTAAGCCCCTCCTTTTTAAAACGGGGATAGATGAGAGTCGCTATTCTCGTCGGAGTGCGGCTTTTATAGGGCGACAGTCGACGATTCACACTCTCTTTAAATTAATTCGCATGCTTAGTGGCCTTCCGTTGTCTCCAATGTCGGTTTCAACCCATTTGGCTGGTGAATTAAATTACCAGTTATTGGAATAACAAGGGAGAGAGTGACAGAGCTACTCGTAGATAACTGTGTTGTGGCATTGTCAAAACGCTCAAATAATTTTAGCAAACAAACTAAAATAGCGATGTCATCAGCAAGCAAGTGGTGTTGGTGCGTTGGAAGTGCTCAGCAACACAGATGACACGAAATCTTTTTTACAAAAGCATTCGCTTTATCATTGCAAAAGAACTGTTCCATCTTGTCGGCATTTCTTGTATTAAGCTATAACATTTTTTAAGGCTCTTGTGCCTCCTTTAGTTTAGCATATGTAATTGGGTGCTTTCGAAGTATGTAACAATTTTTTTGCATTTTGCTATAATGCATTTTATGTATGACAATGATAGCGCGTCTTGAATAATTAGATTTAGCGTATGAGCACAACAAGGAAATTGCCTCTTTTTTAATATATCACAAGCTTTTATCATGACAGTGATGTAATAATCATTGGAACGTGATGTCCATCCGTCAGTTGTCACTGCACAAAAATCTACAAAATCCAGTATGGATTTTAACTGTGCTTTCATGTCCACGAACATGTTTTTTAAAGTCCTTTCCGCAAGGAAGTTCGTTTTGCTAAATCATATTCCGGGTAAAAGCAGTGAACAAATTTTTTGAAACCCATATCCTCTACAATTTTGAACGGTTGCACATCTAATGTTATTTGAATTGGTGCTTCATCAATTTTTTTTTCCGTTCAGAACTTTTTAGTAGATTTTGGAGGAAATGGGGAACAAGTTCATTGACGTCGTGCATTTCGGAATATCTTTCTCCAGTTGAGGGTGGGCTCGTTTTAAATGGTTCGCCATATTGGTGGTGTTGGCACAATTTTTATAGATATTACCGCATTTTAAGCATTCCGCTCTTCCTCCGGTAAGTTTGCGAAAATATTTCCACACCACCGACTTTTTGGATTTTGGAGAATTGTTTTCTTCCTTCTCGCCGCTCTTCTTTTATCATTTCGTGTTTGTGTGTTCTAAACCTGCAAAATGAAAGGTGCATTAATGAACATGTACGCAACTATCCTTGATACTGCATGTGTTCATCATGTGCGTACATGCGTGTAGCAAACACGTGAATACGTGTATATTTCACAAGTGTTGTACTAAAAACGACTGTTTTAGCCTTGTACTAATTGCCGCAGATTTTATCCATTTTGCACCAACACCAAATTTCGAAATCCAAAAGAATAAATTACAAATTATAAAATGCTTAAAATGTGCAACAAATGATTTACCCTTTTGCGACGCTCTTTCCGTAGTGCTGACAATTTTGTGGCGCCAAAAAATTTTCGAATTAATCGATTGTTTAAAATTAAATCGATGCATCCCAAAAAAAATTAAAAAATCGATGAATCGATTCGAGAATCGATTTAACTTCCAGCTATACAATACAGGCAAATACAATACAAAAACATGCGTCAACATTAGTCGACTGCTTTAATGAAGCTCGAAAACTAATATACGAACATAGGAAAATAATCAATTCAGAAAACTAGTCTGAGTTAACAAGACTATTAATCAAATTTCGATTAAACTTGATAACAGTTAAAAAGAAATGTAGTTTGGAAATAATAATTCCAACAATACTAAATACCCCTTTAACGATTGATGCGGACGAAAAATCTGAATCAATAGAACCATATGTAGGAAGCATAAGCTGAAATTACACCCAGCAAAATGTTTATTCTTCATGCATGAAGTAACCTTTTTAGGCCATAAATGCACCAATAAAAGAATCTTGCCTGATGACAAGAAATATGACGTCATCCAAAAGTATCCAATTGCCACATTCGGCAACTACTATCGATGTTTTATAAAAAACTTCCCAGGCTATTCACGGCACGTAACGAGATTATGTAAATAGAATGTTCCTTTTGAATGGACCGAAGAATGAAAGATTATTTGAAGCAACCGTTATGAATCCAACCTTTCTACAATATCCTGACTTAAGCAAAGAATATTGCATAATTTTTTAATTTTGCATACGCATCTAGATCATTCACAAAGGGTGAAAGTAATAAGAGCACAACAGAACAAGAGTTAGCAGCGATACACTGGGCAATAGTACATTTTCGACAATTTATCTATTGCAAACACTTCCTAGTAAAAACGGATCACAGACCACTCACATATCTTTTTTCAATGGTTAACCCGAGTTCAAAATTGACACGCATGAGGTTGGAATTAAAATCATATTCAAATGATTTCACTGTAGAGTATCTAAAGGAAAAAGACAATTTTGTGGCAAATGTCACGTATTACTATAAATGAGCTGAAAGATATGTCAGTAAACGTCTTAAAAGTCACTACAAGAAAACAAAGTAAACAGAAAATTTTCTGCACAGAAACAAATATATATCAACTAGAAGGAACTCTTGTTAACGCTTCTAAGCCCAACGTTTACGAAGTCATTAATAATGACGAAATACGAAAAGTAGTGACCCTGCGAATAACTAAATCAAATAAAGTCATAGCAATTAGTGATCTGTTCACCAATAGAATTAGTAATCTGTACACCAATGGAATTCTAGCAGCGATAGTGTTAGTGCTAGCTATGACGTGTTGGAGGTTATTGTGGTCCGAACATAATACCCTGAAAGGATCATGCAGTGCATAGTTCGATCTACAATAAGGAAGTGTTAGTGGAAGGAAATAGCGAGTACTTCTGCAAGGAACAGAGAAGTGTAGCTGCCTTACCAAGGCCTCACTATCAATGTCACCTTGCATAATGTTGTTAATAAATACGACCCCTAGCATGGTTCTGCGGTTAGTTAGGGAAGGCAGATTTAGTAGCAGAAGTCTACTATTATAGGAAGGCAGTCTCAAATTTTCATCCCAGTTAAGGCCGCGTAAGGCAAAAAGTAAGAAATTCGATGCGTTCCTTATGAATGGTGTACTGGGGACACCATACGCATGAACCGTATTCGAGAATAGGACGAACTAGTGAAACGTAAAGGGTCTTTGTAATATAAGGATCGTCGAACTCCTTAGACCATCTCTTGATAAAGCCTAGGACACCCATGGCTTTATTGACCATATTAGTTATATGACTTGAAAACTTTAGTTTTCGGTCCAAACGGACCCCCAGATCATCAACTAGGGTGATTCTTTCCAAGGCACAACCACAAAGAGTATAAGAAGCAAACTTCGGACTGGCTCGAGAGAATGTCATCAGCTTGCATTTAAAGCTGTTCAGGTTTAAGAAATTGGCAAAACACCAAGAATTGAAACTATTTAGGTCGGTTTGTAAGTTTGAGTGACAGTGGTCGTCATTAAATTGGTAGCAAAGCTTAACATAATCGCATACATAAGAGTACGGGAGTTACGTATGACCAGGGGAAGGTCATTGATGAAAAGCGTAAAAAGTAGGGGACCAAGATGACTCCCTTGAGGAACACCAGATATGGCATGAATTGGGTTTGAAAGGGTGGTTTTAAAGAGGACTCTTTGAGTTCTGTCAGTCAGATAGCTTACAATCCAACTAAGTAGTTTTGGTGAAAAACCTAGAAGGTCAAGCTTATGTGCCAAAAGGGAATGATTCACTGAGTCAAAAGCTTTACTGAAATCAGTATAAATAACATCAGTCTGAAGATTTTCCTGAAATCCTTTTACCACAAAGGATGTCAGCTCAAGCAAGTTTGTCGTAGTAGAACGACTTTTAATGAATCCGAGTTGAAAAGGTGAGATAACGGATCTACGGAAATGTTGCAAGTGAGGAGTTATAAATTCTCGAAAAGTTTGGGTATAGCCGACAATCTTAGAGATACGTCTATAATTGCTTGCATCAGACTTGCTGCCCTTTTTAAGCAAGGGAGTAAGGAAAGATTCCTTACAAATGGAAGGAAAGACTGAAGTTTCTTAAGACAGCGAAAATAGTTTGAGCAATGGCTTACTTAGAAATATAGCACAGAATCGAAGTATACAAGCAGGAACACCGTCAGGGCCTGGTGAGAAGACTGGCTTTACTTAAGAGAGATCCTTTACCAATGAGCTTTCGTTTAAAAAGGGAGAGAAGATACCATTTGAACTTGGAATGTTGTATGGATAAAAGTGAGTTCTCTGTGTAGAGGGAGAATAAGTCGTTTGAAAAAACTTTGCAAACGTATCGGCCATGGCTTGGTCGGTATCTGCACTAGCATTTTCAAACGTTAATTTAGTTGGAAATGCGGTAGACTTACGCTTCGTGTTAACGAAACTATAAAACTGTTTAGGGTTCTGAATAAACTGAGCCTTACAACGAGTTAAATAGTTCTTATTACATTTCGCGTTCAAGACGGTAAAATCTGACCGCGCGCTTAAGTAGCGCGAAAAGGCTGAAGATGAGCGATTATTTTTATATTTTTTGAATAAGCTTGACTTTAAATTTTTTAACCGTGACAACTCTCTTGTAAAACAGGGCGGCTTACTCGAGGAAGTTGGATAAAAACACGGAAAAACAAATATCTTAAAAGTAGTTAATTGTGTTATAAAAAACATTGGTCGCTACTAAAATATCAGTAGACGAATACAATTCTGACCAATCAAATTGGGAAATCATCCCATTTAATAAGTTAAAATCTGCTCTTCTAAAGCAGCGTAAACGATTACACAGTTTTTCACTTATATCCATACATGCACCAAAATCAAAAGTAACGTCAAGAGTGGGATGGTAAGGATCTTCAGGAAGAGAAAGTGGTTGAGTCTTGTTTAGACTCACTCTAGATGGATCCGAGACAAAGCATAAGTCTAACGATCTGTTACTACTACTATAGACCGTCAAAAAGGTCATGTTGCCGTGAGGGCAGAAGAGAATTTGAATCAGCACTTGTTGTCCAATTACAATCGGGGATATTGAAGTCACCCAGGACTAAAAATTGATCTCTGTCTGATAACAGATTAAATATGGTCTGCATTGCAGACAAATGTTGCAAATAGACTGATAATTCCGACGACGCCGGAATATAGGAACAGGTTATATAATGAAAATAACCGGGAAAGTGTAATTTTACACAGAGTAATTCAATGACTAATTGAATCTCCGGTTCTAAAAGTTCCGAGTTGATGGTGGAATCAACTGCAATTAGAACGCCACCACCAGGTTGTGTACTTATTTGGAGTTAAGGATCTCCGGCTTTAACCAAGTCTCAGTAAACACAACAATTTGGGCAGAAAAAGAAAGACTGTTTAAGTATAAAGTTGAAAGTTTAGTACAGATCCCTCTAACATTTTGATATGAAAGAGTTAAGGAGCTTGTAAATTTTTTTTTTTGGTTTTGTTTGGGCTGCTGCTAGAGGAGGCAAACGAAGTTTAATCGGTGGGCGATTTTTTTTCCTTGCTTCAAACTCTTTAACCATTACATTATGTTTCGGCCAAAATTTAGCCGAACGCATAATGCCTAAGAGTTCGTTTGGGGCACTTATTTTGAAGGATGATATGTCCCTCTCATAAGAAAACATAAATTTTTTCACTTTTATATCAACGGCCTGGGTTTTAGCTTGAATATAAGCTTTAACATCATTTGATGTGAGGTCAGGGGCAAGCCTAGAAACAAAAATCTGTTTCTTTTGTGGAACACCTATAATCTTTTAGGCGCCTCAGGTATAATTCCAGAGCACAGGTTCTCTTCTGGTAAACCAGAACTTGAACACGCCTTATATAAAAAAAAAAACAACCAAAAATAAGTAATTAAAATCAAAAAGTCACACCAGCCGCGCATAGGTCTTACAGTCGCGCACGCACATACAATCTTTAAGGACTGCCGTCTACCACTCTAACCACTCAGCCACTGCCTCATTTGTTCGAGCGGCAAAGTCGCATTGTGAGCCAACTCTGTTACCATTCTGTGCAAAAAAAAATTTAATAAAATGCCGTGTCCGACGCTAGATTTGATCCTCGGTATGCTTGCGTAAATTAGGTCTGCTTTAGTATAAATGGTACATTCAAATTGAGTTTAAATCGATTCATATCTCACTTATTTATAGTCCGATTTAATGAAATTTTTAGAAAACACCCGTGGCAATGTATTTGTCATGAGAAATGTAAAACTTTGGCTGTTGTATATTGTGTATATTAAATTGTTATTATTGATTTACAGAGGCGGGGAGGGGCGTAGCCAAATTTCAAACAAAAATTGAGCCACCTAAATATACACGTGTGCTATCACAAAATTTTATGACTCTAGCTCTTATAGTTCCTGAGATCCAGGCGTTCATACAGACGGTCAGACGGATAGACAGACATGGCTCAATCGACTCGGTTGTTGATACTGATTCAAAATATGTGTAGTTTATGGGGTCGGAGATGCCTCCTTCTGCCTGTTACGCACATTTCCGTTCCGACAAACACAATAGTCCATGAATTTTTTAAAATCCATGCCCTAAAAATGGGCTATAAATTATTAAAACTATTAATAGTAGCGCTACTCAAGCCGGTGACCCAAATATATGATCAAAAAGATCAAAAAGCGATACTGTTTACATACCATGACGATCCAATTCAAGGAGATCATACAGGCATAACAAAAACGCTAGCGAAAATTAAAAGACATTATTATTGCCAAAATATGACACGTCATATAAATAAGTACATAAATAAATGTCAAAAATGTATGACGTCTAAAACAACGACACATACAAAAACACCCCTTACACTAACAGAGACACTAATTTTCGCTTTTGACAGAGTGATAGTAGACACTATTGGTCCACTACCTAAATCGGAAAATGGTAATAAATATGCACTCACTTTAATCTGTGACTTAACAAAAAAACATATTTAGTTGCCATACCAATTCCCAATAAAAATGCAAATACAGTCGCAAAAGCTATATTTGAATCTTTTATTCTGAAGTACGGTCCAACGAAGACGTTCATAGCGGACATGGGAACAGAATATAAAAAGCATTATAGCCGACTTCTGCAAATATTTAAAAATAGTCAACATAACGTCTACAGCTCGCCACCAACAGACATTAGGTACCGTTGAAAGAAGTCATAGAACCTTCCACGAATACATTTGTAACGGTTGCCTTATTAGTACAACCTCCGTAGGCTGGTGGTATCGGCAAAATGGGCAGCACGTATTAATTCCGGCTACTTCTCGTCGGCTAAGGGGTGGTATTCCTTAATATGCCCAGTTTACGGCCTACAAAAATAATTTATAAATAAAACGTGCAGATACGACGAACAATAATCGACCGGAGAGAAAAAAAACAACCCATGGACAGATAAAACACAAACAGACAAACAGGAGTACAACGATGGCCCACAGATCTTAAGTGGCCAGTTAAGCCCGCCCTACCTTTGGTCGCCAAACTTCCTGCCTATTTGCATGGCGACCCCTCAAGAGATTACATCCGCTCGGGTTCAACCATATAAATACTTTATTTTATAATTTGAATTAATAATCCTAACATGTAAACAATTTTAAATTAAATCCTAACATAATATACAAGTTATCACACCTAAATAGAATAGAATCAATAAATTTGCAAAATTTGCCTAACTATACACAAAAATAAATAGGAATATAAGTACTAACACTGAATAAAAAAATTTACAAAAAAAATAAAATAGTATAAAACTTGGTGATTTAAAACCCACAATATTTATTTGCATTCATTTTGGGTTCATTTATTTGACTGGCCAATCAGCTGATTATCAGAGAAGGGAACACTGATCTCCGATAACTCAACGGTTGAGAGATAGGGGAGTTGTAATTAGAGTCTATCGCCAATTAGCGTCAACATTTAACGTGAGTGTAATTTGTGAAAATGTAATTATAAAGTGCGCATATTTTCTTTCAACTTTATCATTCAGGTAAGTGTTTAATAGTTCTAGGTTTTTATATTTTTTCGTGTATATGTTGCATTAGGTGCGGTCAAAATCAAATATATGTATATAAATATAAATTAAAGTTTGTGGGTGTGTATGTGTTGTTTACTCACTCAGCATTTATTTATCCCGCGACGAAAGCGCTTTCGAAGAGGTGCTAGAGGGAAAGAAATTTACATACATATACAATAATTTAATCCGCCATCCTAACTAAAAAAAAAGGAATTCATGCACTTATGTACATAGTTACGTAGGCAACTATATGTACATATGTACCTTTACCCTTTATATTTTTTTCACTGCAACACCACTCACTCTCTCGGATCACTGACCCTTGTCTCCGATCAGCTGATAAATTACAAGACACAGACAAATGAATTCAAATTAAATACGACCAGACAAAGACCCCAATTAAAAATCCTATTTGAAACAAATGTTAAAACTAAATGCATAAAATTTTCCTGAGGGAATTTAAAAATATAAGGAATTAAATAAAATTAAAAAAAAATTTAAATCGTTTGCCTATTTTATTACGCTAAATTATAGAATATGGCTGCTGTGCTGGAGCGCTGCAAAATTTAATTTTTTTCTTCAATGCCCCTTTTTTTTTTTTTTTTTAACGGTAAAACCGTAGGCGGGATTTGTAATTTTTGGCGGGATTAAATCGTCTATGCCAACTGGAGTTTTTCCGCCGTTGTTGTTACGGATGAAAATGAGAAATTTTATCCTGTAGCTGGGTTTATAGATGGAAGCGGGAAATTTTATCCCGTAGCTGGGGTTATAGATGGAAGCGGGAAATTTTATCCCGTAGCTGGAGTTATAGATGGAAGCTCCCAGATTTCTGCAGCCGATTGCAGATGCAATCGCCGCTCGCAGATAGAAGAGTTATTAATTCCCAAACTTTTCTCCCAGGTCCACGAAAGTTGCAACTCTAGAACAGTAACTGTTTTAATAAATTTTCCCCATATTATTTCTTTCTGTTCTGAAAACTCACCAGCAATGGTACAGGTAACTATTTATAATTTTATTATTTCACAATCACTGCTTTTCTAACACAAATTTGATTTTCCGATTAGATTCGACTTCGCTTCGGCTGACTTCAAACGACTGATTGGAAATTCAGAAGTTCGATCTAGTCGCCATTTTACCCAGCCTTGGTAGCCTTACAACTCTGCTGTCAATACTACCAATGACCAGAATCGATCATTCGAGAAGAAAAATGGTAAGATAGCAGCGATACTTTTACACAAAAAAATATAAAATTATAATTGCTATTTATCCCTTTTTTTCCAGATGTTACAAATTCCCCCCTGCTAAAAACAGACTTGGGGATTAAGCATTTCCCAAGTCTGACAATTCTGGTATCTTCTGCTTTACTGCCTTATATCTTTTGCATGGTAGTGTCCGATGAGATGACCTTGCAAATCCTCAACTTCATAATTTGCTTCTCCAAGCTTTCTGCGAATTCTACATTTGACAAATTTTGGCCCAAGTTTTGCATTATATCCCGTTTGGAAGTCGCTTTGCCTGAAGTTTCGTCTGAAAACTTCGTCTCCTTCTTTATATTGGATAGCGGTTGAGCGTAAGTCATACAGACGTTTGTTTTTGTTATATTGCCTTTCCATAACTTCTCCTGCCCTTTTCCGAATAATTTCCAGAGAATCTTTCCGGGTTAATGGCAAAGATCTATCCTCCAGCAACTCCAATCTTCTCAACAGAGAATACGTGGAGCCAGACAACACCATGTGCTGCCCAAAAGCCATATAATATGGTGTAGTGCCAATGGCCGAATGTATGGCCGATCTCAAAGCGCACGCTATCTGGCTCAGACTTGCATCCCAATCCTTCTGATCTGGTTTTATATAGGATCTTATAGCGGCAATTATGGATCGGTTTACGCGTTCCGATGCGTTCGCTTGAGGTGCATGCACAGCCGAAAGTATGTGCTTTATTTGAAATTGATTAAGAAGCTTTTTGAATTTTTCCGATCTGAACTGTGAGCCATTGTCTGAAAACACAGTTTCGGGCACTCCAAACGTATAAAATAGCTCTTTCTCCATGTAATCTAAAATTATGTCCGCCGACATTTTCTTAACTGGCTTTAGGCACACAAACTTAGAGAAATGATCCAGAACAATAAAAATACCTACGTTGCCCCTGCGTGAACGAGGATAAGGGCCTAAGAAGTCAACGTAGAGACGTTGGAAGAACCTTTGCGACTCCATCAACTTACCCATTGGTGGACGTAGTACCATGTTCGGTGCTTTCGATGTTTTGCAGACATCACAATTATTGATGAATGCCTTCACATCTTGCACCAAACATGGCCAGAAATAATGTTTTCTCAGCCTATCAATGGTTTTGTGGATACCCCCATGGGCAAACAGTACCGAGTCATGTGCTTTGGCTATGACTTCTCTTGTCATTGCTTTCGGAATCCACAGCTTCCACACATACACATCGTGTAACGCCTCCCCCGTTGTATGACCAGTTCGCCTATACACATACCCATCTTCCACTTTTAAATCTGGGAACTTCCCTTGCATGGCCTCAATACGCTCTTTAAATGCTACATAATCTTCGGAGAAGAAATGTGGGGATTTTAAATCCACCAGTAATCCGTCCTGACAGTCTACTGACGCTATATTTTCGTCAGTTATGCGTGACAGAGTATCAGGAACCACATTGAGCTTCCCTTTCCTATGCACGATGTGAAATTTATAGCCTTGCAACTTTAAAGCCCATCGCGCTAACCTACTGCTTAGGTCCGTTTGGGTCATTAGCCATTTTAGTGAAGCGTGATCGGTTATGATAGTGAAGTCATGCCCTTCAACATATGGCCGAAAAGTTTTTAAACAGACAAGAGCAGCAAGACATTCTTGTTCTGTTACCGAGTAAGCTTGCTGAGCTTTGTTTAATTTTTTTTGACACAAATGCAATAGGCATTTCATCATTCTCTTCAGAAACTTGAACAAGTACCCCACCTACACCGGTTTTACAAGCATCACATTGGATAAAAAACGGCTTTGAAAAGTCCGGGCTTTGTAAAATTGGAGCTTCACTGAGTTTGTTCTTTAGATTCTCGAAAGTAGACAATGCATCGGCCGAAAAGGCAAATTTTCTTTTTGTAGACAGCAGATCTGTCAAAGGAGCTGTTACCTCCGCAAAGTTTGCGATAAATTTGCGATACCAGCCACATAAGCCCAAGAAGCTCCTCAATGCTTTAATCGTGTTAGGAACTGGGAAGTTCTTTATTGCCGATATTTTTTCTGGGTCAGTCCTTATTCCTCCATTACCCACTATGTGTCCCAAGTAGTTAACCTCTCGACGGCAAAAATGACTTTTTCCAACATTGATCGTCAAATTTGCACGTCTGAGATTATTAGCAACTTCTTGGAGCACGTGTAGATGGCGCTCGAAATCCGCTGAAACAACCAGCAGATCATCTAGATAGATAACAACTTCGTTGCGTAATTGAGGAGAGATGACTTTGTCCATTAACCGTGACATTGTTTGAGGGGCATTACAAAGCCCAAAAGGCATTACCTTAAACTGATAAAGTGGGCGTCCGGGGACCGTAAAAGCGGTTATAGCTCGAGAACTTGCGTCTAAAGGTATCTGCCAAAAAGCGTCTTTCAGGTCTAGGCTTGTAATAAATTCAGCTCTAGGCAATCTACTTAATATTCCACCGATATGCGGCAGAGGAAAAGCATCCTTAACCGTTACTGAATTTATTTTCCGACTGTCAAGGCATAGTCTTATCTTCCCTGGCTTATTAACAATGACGATAGGCGAGGACCATGCGCTTTCCGACTCCTCTATTACTCCTAGCTCTAACATCCGATCTACTTCTGCATACATCAGTTTTTCCATCGCTGGTGACACTGGATAATGCCTCTGCTTTATTGGCTTAGCTGAACCTACATCAATCGTATGCGATAGTTTGGTTGTTTTACCCAAGCCTTCCTCAGAAAAAGATGGAAATAATTTAATAATTCGTTCTAATTGCTGCTTTTGCAGGCTAGAAAGTTGATGCATATTTTCGTCATTGCTAATTTCTGACACAGTTAAATCAGTTGGCAGTAAATCGTAAAGCTGCCAGAAATCTTTTCCTAAATATAAATCTAAACGTAAGGTTGGAATAATATAAATAATAATTAATTTCTTTAAATTTTTATAAATGATTTCTGCCTTTAAGAGTCCTACTATCTGTTGTTTTTTTCCATTTGCCGTACTCGCATCTGATTTTAGTTTTTTAAAAGTTATCTTGTTTTCCAGCAGTTCCTTTGCTAAATTTCCTCCAATGCAAGTCATTGTAGCACCTGAATCTAACAGCCCAAAAATATCCCTATCTAATAAACGAACTTTAGCATATGGCCGTGGATCTGTAGCATTGAACTCTAGCGCTGACAATCTTCTTACGGCTTTCCCTAATTTCTTGACTCCTTGCCAAAATGTTCTAAAGCGCTTAGAGCTGCGAGAATGAGACTTGCAACTTCCAGGATATAATGGAATTGATGGTATTAGCAATTGAGGGATATTGTATATGGGCTCAAAGCATGAATTTTCATTTATTCTGGGCGAATCCCCTAATCTTGTTGTGGAACTGTTCGGGGCTGCACACTCGAATTCCTCTGTCTGAGTGGAAACTTCGGTGTGCCGCCTTTCAAGTTTTTTGACACCGTGCACAGTTTGGCTTGTACGTTTTTGCTGCTCCACATCCGTAACAAAAAACTCGGCGTTCAGCCAAACAATCCTGATACCTGTGGCCTTCTTGCTGGCAATTCCAGCATATCAGTGCCACGGCTCCAACTTCCTCTCCAGTTTCCTCTTGAACCACAACCTTATCATGTTCCACCAACTCTGCTATATTTCGCCTAAACGGAACCAATTTTCCACTATTCATCTGTGGCTTTATATCTTCGAGAAATGCCTCTCGCCTCCTACACACATCCCGAAGTTCTGATACGGAATTTATTTCTAAATGTAAGATCTCGTGGCGTATTTCTGGACACAAGTTTGCTTTCAATATCCTAACTAAATTTTTCTTTATTATAGGTATCTCCATTTGGTCAATCAACCGGGCTATATCATCATAAAATGCCTCAAACGATTCATTCGGCTTCTGTTTTCGTGCCCGGATGAGGTCTTCGACATCCGCATCATCCCGTTGGTCTCGAAATTGGTTGCGTAGAGCTTCACAAAGTAGGTCCCAACGAACTTGACCTACCGCTTTATGATTCCGCCAGTAAAATTCAGATGCCTTTCCCTCAAACAAGGAGCTGGCATTTTTACAGAGGATACCAAAATTCCCTTCTAAAGTTTGGTGAGTCAACGCTTCGACTCGATATATAAAATTGTCTATTGACAGCCCTTCTCCCGTAAATTTCAGTTTCCAACCGTTTAAGATGTGGCCTACTTTATCGGGTCTCTGTAGCAGATCGGATTGATAACTACCCTGCGAAAGTGGTGCTGTTCTGGCCGGAGGCATATTAGCTGGAGGAACATCTACCGCTAATCCTATCAATCCATTCGATTCAGTGCACTCATTTTCGATTCCTTGAGGAGTTCCCCGACGACTGACACAAACTTCGACATTCTCTTCAATCAGTTTGCTTATCTGCTCGGTAAGTGTAGACATGATTTGATTTTGCATTCGATTTATCATATCTGATGTTACCCTATTGGCAGATGCTGATGTAGAAGCCTCCTCATCTGTCGTTCTAGCTGTTGTATTTGAAGCAATGGCTGATTGAGAGCGGGTAATGTAAGCAGGAGGAATCGCAGCCTGTTTGGCAGTTGGTGCGCAACTACTTTTGCAAATTGGACAATTGCCACTCGATTTAAGATGTGTTTTTAAACACGTCTTGTGAAATTCGTGACCGCAGGGTGTTCTTTGCCCGTCACTTGGGCTTTGCACTATTGCAGAACACAGCCCACATACGATCTGATTTCCCACTGTCGTTAAATCTTCTGTTGACCGTGTTAGCGGCATGATTACCAATTTCTTATTACTTTAACACTGCTCAAAATTTACCACTGTCTGAATATTCGAAACACAACTTGCGAGAAAATCAAATTTCTCAATCAGACTAGCCAATTGTGATAATTTGAACAAAAATTATAATAAAAGCTCTCGAAAAAAAATTCATTCATAAATTCAATTGTAATAATATAAAAAAATAACAAAATAATCCGCAATCGTGACCACAAAATTATACAAAATTTGTAATTAATTTATCAATTGATTTAGACAGAAATAAACAAATGTAAATAATTTATCAATTGATTAAAACAAAATATACCAATGTTGTAAATAATTATTCAATTCAAAACTTCATTAATTAAATTGAACCCTCACTTCAGTAAATCTCTTTTATTTTTCTCCTCCTACCTTCGTTTAAAATAATAGATAAATAGATAAGATGAAAATCACTCGTGCAATCCAAACACCTTTGAATTGTGATGTTGGTGGCAAACCCTAACTTATAGATCAGCTGCTTGACTCCAACCAACACCATTTTCCAGGTTTGAACAACAAATCGAAGCGATAATATTCAAGACTGCAAACTTTACACGTACCAACTGGCTCGACGAAGTCTTAATTTTCGTATCGAGAATCCAAATTCGCCGTATAAATTGCCATCATGAAGAGTGACCATTACTTTGTCATTAATAGTGGTCATTTTCTGTCTGCTACAGAATAAATGCTTCCAACTACTTGTGACAAAAGCAATAGACAGAAAATTGAAAATCACAGAAAGTTTTGAGTTGCTTTAGTGAATCCTACCTAAGTAAGGCTCCACTTGTTGGGCGCCAAAATAAATTATTATGTAACGGTTGCCTTATTAGTACAACCTCCGTAGGCTGGTGGTATCGGCAAAATGGGCAGCACGTATTAATTCCGGCTACTTCTCGTCGGCTAAGGGGTGGTATTCCTTAATATGCCCAGTTTACGGCCTACAAAAATAATTTATAAATAAAACGTGCAGATACGACGAACAATAATCGACCGGAGAGAAAAAAAACAACCCATGGACAGATAAAACACAAACAGACAAACAGGAGTACAACGATGGCCCACAGATCTTAAGTGGCCAGTTAAGCCCGCCCTACCTTTGGTCGCCAAACTTCCTGCCTATTTGCATGGCGACCCCTCACTTCAGTAAATCTCTTTTATTTTTCTCCTCCTACCTTCGTTTGCGCTTAATAAAATAATAGATAAATAGATAAGATGAAAATCACTCGTGCAATCCAAACACCTTTGAATTGTGATGTTGGTGGCAAACCCTAACTTATAGATCAGCTGCTTGACTCCAACCAACACCATTTTCCAGGTTTGAACAACAAATCGAAGCGATAATATTCAAGACTGCAAACTTTACACGTACCAACTGGCTCGACGAAGTCTTAATTTTCGTATCGAGAATCCAAATTCGCCGTATAAATTGCCATCATGAAGAGTGACCATTACTTTGTCATTAATAGTGGTCATTTTCTGTCTGCTACAGAATAAATGCTTCCAACTACTTGTGACAAAAGCAATAGACAGAAAATTGAAAATCACAGAAAGTTTTGAGTTGCTTTAGTGAATCCTACCTAAGTAAGGCCCCACGTTGGGCGCCAAAATAAATTATTATGTAACGGTTGCCTTATTAGTACAACCTCCGTAGGCTGGTGGTATCGGCAAAATGGGCAGCACGTATTAATTCCGGCTACTTCTCGTCGGCTAAGGGGTGGTATTCCTTAATATACCCAGTTTACGGCCTACAAAAATAATTTATAAATAAAACGTGCAGATACGACGAACAATAATCGACCGGAGAGAAAAAAAAAACAACCCATGGACAGATAAAACACAAACAGACAAACAGGAGTACAACGATGGCCCACAGATCTTAAGTGGCCAGTTAAGCCCGCCCTACCTTTGGTCGCCAAACTTCCTGCCTATTTGCATGGCGACCCCTCAAGAGATTACATCCGCTCGGGTTCAACCATATAAATACTTTATTTCATAATTTGAATTAATAATCCTAACATGTAAACAATTTTAAATTAAATCCTAACATAATATACAAGTTATCACACCTAAATAGAATAGAATCAATAAATTTGCAAAATTTGCCTAACTATACACAAAAATAAATAGGAATATAAGTACTAACACTGAATAAAAAAAATTTACAAAAAAAAATAAAATAGTATAAAACTTGATGATTTAAAACCCACAATATTTATTTGCATTCATTTTGGGTTCATTTATTTGACTGGCCAATCAGCTGATTATCAGAGAAGGGAACACTGATCTCCGATAACTCAACGGTTGAGAGATAGGGGAGTTGTAATTAGAGTCTATCGCCAATTAGCGTCAACATTTAACGTGAGTGTAATTTGTGAAAATGTAATTATAAAGTGCGCATATTTTCTTTCAACTTTATCATTCAGGTAAGTGTTTAATAGTTCTAGGTTTTTATATTTTTTCGTGTATATGTTGCATTAGGTGCGGTCAAAATCAAATATATGTATATAAATATAAATTAAACTTTGTGGGTGTGTATGTGTTGTTTACTCACTCAGCATTTATTTATCCCGCGACGAAAGCGCTTTCGAAGAGGTGCTAGAGGGAAAGAAATTTACATACATATACAATAATTTAATCCGCCATCCTAACTAAAAAAAAGGAATTCATGCACTTATGTACATAGTTACGTAGGCAACTATATGTACATATGTACCTTTACCCTTTATATTTTTTTCACTGCAACACCACTCACTCTCTCGGATCACTGACCCTTGTCTCCGATCAGCTGATAAATTACAAGACACAGACAAATGAATTCAAATTAAATACGACCAGACAAAGACCCCAATTAAAAATCCTATTTGAAACAAATGTTAAAACTAAATGCATAAAATTTTCCTGAGGGAATTTAAAAATATAAGGAATTAAATAAAATTAAAAAAAAATTTAAATCGTTTGCCTATTTTATTACGCTAAATTATAGAATATGGCTGCTGTGCTGGAGCGCTGCAAAATTTAATTTTTTTCTTCAATGCCCCCTTTTTTTTAACGGTAAAACCGTAGGCGGGATTTGTAATTTTTGGCGGGATTAAATCGTCTATGCCAACTGGAGTTTTTCCGCCGTTGTTGTTACGGATGAAAATGAGAAATTTTATCCTGTAGCTGGGTTTATAGATGGAAGCGGGAAATTTTATCCCGTAGCTGGGGTTATAGATGGAAGCGGGAAATTTTATCCCGTAGCTGGAGTTATAGATGGAAGCTCCCAGATTTCTGCAGCCGATTGCAGATGCAATCGCCGCTCGTAGATAGAAGAGTTATTAATTCCCAAACTTTTCTCCCAGGTCCACGAAAGTTGCAACTCTAGAACAGTAACTGTTTTAATAAATTTTCCCCATATTATTTCTTTCTGTTCTGAAAACTCACCAGCAATGGTACAGGTAACTATTTATAATTTTATTATTTCACAATCACTGCTTTTCTAACACAAATTTGATTTTCCGATTAGATTCGACTTCGCTTCGGCTGACTTCAAACGACTGATTGGAAATTCAGAAGTTCGATCTAGTCGCCATTTTACCCAGCCTTGGTAGCCTTACAACTCTGCTGTCAATACTACCAATGACCAGAATCGATCATTCGAGAAGAAAAATGGTAAGATAGCAGCGATACTTTTACACAAAAAAATATAAAATTATAATTGCTATTTATCCCTTTTTTTTCCAGATGTTACACATTCGGTCATATGGTTACAATATTTTGTATATTGTTTTAACACTACACAATCCATAATACATAATTACCGTCCATATGAACTTAGCAAAACAACTTAGTAGCATAGATAATACAGACCCTATATATATTGTAGATGACTATGCCAGAGAAGTTAAATTTTGACTTAAAAAAGCACACAAAAGGACATTCATATTATTAGAAAGCAATAAAATAAAACAAAAAAACAATTATGATACTCGTAAGAAAGTTATCGATTTTAAACTAAATGTATGAGATAACGTTTTAATAAAAAACGAAACAGGTCGTAAACTAGAACCAATGTATCTAGGACCATTCGAAGTAATTAGAATAGAAAAGAATAATAACATAGTAATTAAAAATAAAAAGAACAAAGAACAGAAAGTACATAAGGATAGGTTAAAAATGTATATTTCATAATTGTAATTAGTATGGCCATGCTATGATAAAAACTCTTCTTGAAATTTGAATATTATTTGTAACTTAATATATTAACAAAAAAAAATTTATTTTTAAAGAAAATCTTCTTTTTAATTAAAAACAAGACCAACACTCGAGCGGCACGAGACACTGGGATACCCTTCGATCTTTCTGAAACGGAAAGAGTCAATAATTGTACAATACCTCTACTTAATAGATATATCGTAACGTAAGCCTTTATATGCGTCTGTGTATGAATACGTGTATGGTATATGCGTATATCATTTCATTGGTCAAGCACAAATGTATGTATATGTGTGTAAGCGTTTAAATGCAAAAAATGCGTGTGCAAATTAATCGAACCGTTTGTAGGTCTTCGAAAAAAATGTATTTTTATTTGTGGAGAACGACTCCGTTTCTTGTGGTTACAAAATTAAGACTAAGTTACAATATTGTTCTGAGGCCGAAGTGGCCTTTGAAGATGTTAAAGCTTCTGCTGATCGAGCTAAAGCTTAAAGCTCGTGATGCAATTTGGACTTTGGACGAAGCAAGATTTGTTTACAAATAAGTGTTTTGCACACTAGGCTTTTAGGCAGCGTGGGTGGTTTATTGATTCAAAGAAGAGTTAATCAAGACTCAATGGGAATTGTTTACAATAGCGAAATATGAAGAGTTAAGAATCAAGACTCAATGGGAACTGTTTACAATAGCGAAATATGAGGCGTTGAGAATGAATTGTCAAGAGTCCGAAAAGACTATGAAAAGTTGTTTACAATATACATTAGGAACGCTAAGTAGCTCAGGGTGATAACTCCTCCCTTTCTTAAAATGAATCGTCCCCGATTCTAAAGAGTTTCCGATAATTGGTCGAATTTCTCGCTTAATGATTTTAAAGTGTCAGGGTCAAATTCTGATTTTTGAATAGTGTTACGTTTAGTAACTAAAAAATTTTTAGCTTTTATGAAGTTAAAGATGTTCAAAAACAAATTGGGGAAAAAGTACTTAAGAAGCTTTGACATTATAGGAGCCCGTGCGAGAGAGCGGCCAGCCAAGCAGTGAGAGAGACCATTGCTCTCTCAGGAAAGCCGATGATGAGTAGTATGAACTTGATCACCGGCAGATACGGACGCGTGTTATTGTGTTCGAATATAAGTGAATAAACAAGCAGTTACATATAAAAAAAAAAAAAAATATGAATAAAAAACAAAAAGAAGAAATGAAAAAGTAGTATGTTAAAATATTTATGCACACATATGTACTTACATACTTCAAGAAGAAATTTCGTTGTGTGCCGTTATTTACATGTTATCCGTCTTTCCAGCCTCATTCTTCCTTCACGTTCATTGGTGCCGTTATTGTTTTTTTTTTTGAGTATGAAAAAGGAGAGCAACAGCGGCTCCGATGTGCGAGCTCGTGAGAGCGTCGAATGAGTGGAAATGTTTAAAAAGGAAAGAGAAAATAACAGAGAGTGTAAAAAGAACACACGTGAAAGGTACGTGTGTTGGCACACATAATGTGCGTGAAAGAGCGTAAGAGGCATAAGAAAATATTCAACGCACACACGAAAACACAGCTAAAAAAAAAAGAGAGAAAGAGAAGAATCAAGCTGACTTCGAGTCGGGGCCTATACTGAGAGTATGTGGTGATCTGGAAAAAAAAGAATAAAATAAAGCTGACTACAAAGTCAGGGTCCGTACTACTAGTATTTGGCGATCGGAAAAAAAATCTGTCTATAAGTCAGGGCCAGTACCATGGGTATGTGGCGAATGTATATATATATAATATGTATAACATATACAAATATTTATGACTGTATCTAAAATCACGATCTGACAAAGTCAGAGGCAGTTTGCCAGTAATAACGATATTGCATTTTATTGCAGGTACACTGATAACAATGGCTGAAAATGTAATCAAGCCATTTCTCTTCGAGACTATTGACAAGTCTCTTTTACGTATCTAGTGGGAGAAGTGGCTAAGAGCCTTCGAAATTTATCTCATAGCTGAAGAAATTGACACACCTATTCGGAAAAGAAGTAAACTACTTAATCTAGGAGGACCACAACTTCAGGCGGTAGCGTTCACATTACCCGATGCGGTGTTAGAAAATGCCACAGATAATAATATAGATATATGTATACAAGGTCCTTGTTGAAAAATTAAATACATACTTCTCGCCAAAGCAGAACTCCAGTTTTGAAAGGCATCTGTTTAGGAATCTCTGTCCATCAGAAGGAGAGACTTTTGCTAAATTTGTATCAAGGCTACGCCACCAAATTCAGAAGTGTAATTTTGGGGCTACTAAAGCAGATGTCGAGGAGATTTGTCTAAAGGACAAAATAATTGACGGCTGGGCCGGAGTAGATCTCAAAAAGAAATTGTTGGGAAAATAATACAATTTGTCTCAAATGATAGATGCCTATCAAGACGATGAGGAAATTAATAAACAATCGGAAATGATGCGATCAAACCCTGAATTGGGGACTAGTAAAAACCCAGAAGCCGAGAATATAAGAAAAATCTCAACAGGGATCATGAACATTAATAAATCCATCGAATGCAGTAGATGTGGCCGTAAAGGCCACGACAGTTACAGTTCTTTCTGCACAGCCAAAAATCAAAAGTGCAACAAGTGCACACGAATTGGTCATTTCGCCATTAAATGCAGAACAAACTTAAAACGCGAGAGACCTCAAGGGCATAATGAAATCTCTAAACGTCAACGCACCAAGGTACGTCGGGTAGAGGGAGAACGCGATTTGAAATCTGGAGAAAGTTGTTTTAAAATTCAGAGTGATGAGGAGGATGAATTTATTAAATGTCGAATTGGTGGGCGCGAAGTTTCCCTAGTAATTGACTCGGGCTCCAAATTCAATCTGATAAGCCCAAAAGACTGGTCATATCTCCAGACAGGAAAGGTAGTTTTATTCAACGTTCGACCAAATTCAAATAATAAATTTAGAGGATATGCTTCACACGAATTGCTTCATGTAATTTGTGTGTTTGAAGCCCCTATATCAATTGGCTTGAACCCTGAGGTGATGGCTTCGTTTTTTGTAATAAAAAACGGAACACAATCACTGCTGAGGAAAGACACGGCACTGGAACTTAATGTTTTACGCCTGGGACTGAAAGTTAAGAAAATCGATTCAGTAACTCCGTTTCCAAAATGGAAGGGGCCGCCGGTAAAATTATCAATTGATACAAATATCAAACCGATTCAGCAACCAATTAGAAGGATACCAATTGCACTTGAGGATAAAGTAATTGCTAAACTGGAAGAGGCTGTTGCCCTTGATATAATCGAACCAGTAATAGGGCATTCTCCCTGTATATCACCCATGGTCATAGCGTTTAAAGAAAATGGCGACTTAAGGATATGCATAGACATGAGGCTTGCCAATAAGGCTATCTTAAGGGAAAATTATCCGCTGCCTGTATTTGAATCGTTTATGACGAAACTAAGGGGCGCACAATACTTCACCCGCTTAGACCCGCATATCATCAATTGGCGCTAGACGAATCCAGCCGATACATAACCACTTTCATTACACCCCTGCGTTTGTTCAGGTACAAAAGATTAATGTTTGGAATTAATTCTGCCCCTGAAAAGCTTTTGAAGATCTAAAGCACCATTTGGCGAAAATTCCAGGTTTATCATATTTCAAACCGAATAATAAGACACGCCTTATAGCAGATGCAAGTCCAGTTGCACTAGGAGCAGTACTATTGCAATTCGACATAGCCGGTAAACCAAAGATCATTTCGTTTGCAAGTCGCAGCCTATCGGATGTAGAAAACGGTACTCGCAGACCGAAAAAGAAAGCTTAGCACTTGTTTGGGCAGTCGAAAAGTTCTATTTTTATTTAGCTGGACTGGAATTCGAATTGGTCACTGATCACAAGCCGTTAGAGACCATCTTCAAGCCAACTTCTAAACCTCCGGCTCGAATTGAGCGATGGCTTTTACGCTTACAAGCCTTTAAATTCGAAGTCATCTATAGAGCGGGTAAGGAAAATATTTCAGATGCCCTTTCCCGACAATGCGATTTTTCATCAACAAATTCTAGCTGGCGCCAAACCAAATTTAGCCTATTTCGGGTTGTCGAATACACAGTCCCAACATCATTAACTATTTCAAAATCGCACAAGAGAGCGCAGCCGATGAGGAAATCGTGGACGCGATGACTTGTTTGGATTCTAACGTGTGGGAACATCAAACAGTTTCTACCCATTTCGTTTTGAGCTTTCAATGCTCGGGAAAATTTTGTTGAGAGGCACATGGTTAATTATTCCGAAAGGACTACGAAAAAGAGATCTAGAATTGGCTCATGAAGGACACCCTGGCGAGTCGGCCATGAAGCGACGACTGAGAGTTAAGGTGTGGTGGCCGCATATCGATCGAGATGCTGAAAACTTTGTAAAAACATGCAAAGATTGCATGCATGTTTCTCAACCACCACGTCCAGCTCCGATGCAAAGAACAGCTTTTCCGACGAGCCCATGGAGTTCCATAGCTAGTGATCTACTAGTTCCACTTCCCAACGAAAAATACGTTCTCGTGTTTATCGACTATTTCTCCAGGTACATGGAACTAAAATTCCTACAGTCCATATCGTCCGAGTCAATTATCGGGGTCATGAAAGAAATATTTTGCCGACTGGGTTTTGTAATATACTGTTCTTAAATAGTTGATTGAGTGGTGCGATCCTCGCTAAATTATTGGCCGATTGGGACCCTAGTTGCGGCTAGCTTGCAATCGTATTGGGGGGTTCGTTGGCCAAATAATAAAGCCTTCACTCGATCAGACAGCCACATAGAATTAAATTTATGGTCCCGTGCCTATTACGTAGATGAACAAGATTTATACTTAATGCATAAAAATATTTAAAAGAAAGAACAGAAGTCTGAGAGCTCGTGAGTGTATTATGCTGTTATTGCAGAATCTCTTATGTTAATGAGGCTACACTGATGGTATAGTAGCCCACCTCTGTACCCACCCTCCATGATTTACCTTTGGCGATATACGGTAAATCCCTATTTTAAGTGTTACCTCTTCATTATACCCTTGGCCTTTTCACTCAAGGAAAACTATATATATTTACCAAAACATTATAATAATTTTATTCATTTAAAAACAAGAAAGAAGATAATATGTAAGGCCATGCTGCCGTCTTGATAAGTTTAACAAAAAATAAGGAAAATTTAGTTATATTCAACATAAGCTCATTTAATTCTTTTATCATTATTTAACTAAATTATCTTCAGCTTATTTGTTCCATTTTTTTGTTTCTTTATTTTAAAACTATGCAATATTTTATTTAATTTTCCTGTTACAATTTCTGACTTTAATTTAATTCATTTAATTCTTATTTGATTTCTTTCATATTTCATATTTCTTTAATTTTTCTTAATTTCACTTCTTTTATAAATTCCGTAATTTCGTTTAATTCTGTATTTTATTTCTGTTTCACGAATTTAAACTTTTATTGAATGTAACTGTAATTTTCTTGTCTTTCACTTTTAATCTGTTCCTCTTAATTCTTTCATTTTATTTATGTATGGACTGTGCAATTTATAGGGCATAATATTTGTATGTATGTGTTGGTATATGTTCACATAAGTAAGTGTATAAAGTGTATAAAGAAAATAATAAGATCACTTACCCCAAATCCATCCTATGGGCCCAGAGAGATTGTTGTTGGGATTTAATTATATTAATTTAATTGGCTGAAACAAATTTTACACTTGTGCCTACATACATACATACATATTATATAACCCATGTGTGGTATATTACCGAATAAAATGCCATGTCTAACAAAAACTAATTTAATGAATAATAAAAATAATGATTGGCAGTCGCCTACAAAAGGTGTAATGGACAAAAAAATAAGCAACAAATAAGAAAATTATAAAGAAAACCAGTCGAACGCTACAGTCAGGTGCTGACTGTAGTAGGCCATGGATTATTATTCCGTTATTTATAATGAAAATTCTGCTTTATTTGGAAAAATTTAAAAATATAAATTTTATATTCTTTTTACTCAATTCATTTGAAAGACAAAAAAAGAACACATAAACAATGCAAAAGCGAATAGACAAGAAGTATAAGCATTAGATAGAGCGAGAGGGCAATAAATTGATGTGAAGTTGTACAGTAGCTTAGTGGAGTGTGTGCCGGATTCGAAGACCAATGATATTGACAGTGCTCGGGTTCGATTCCTGCCGCGATCAATGTGTGACGAGTTTTCTCTTTTTCTTTCTTTTCTATTAAGTAATTTAAACAGCAACATAACAATAGTTTTTAGATTTTTTGGTACGCAACATATTTAATTAAGTAGAACACTTTTATAAACTTTGCCGAATCTTGTACAAATCTGACAGTTGCGTACTTACGCTGAATACGGCAATTGATGTGTGTTAGAGCGGGACGCCGAAACATAAATGTGCAAATGCAGACATGCATGTATCGGCGTCCCGCTCTAACATTCGTAACTTATTGATTGTCTTAAATATTGCAAAAAAAAAATATTTAATTTTTGATAACTATTTTTATTGATATTTAATTAAATAACTGTAGTTTTCCTTTAAGCTTATAAGAATAAAAAAAATAACCAAAAAAAAAGTAATTAAAATAATAAGTTGCACCCAGCCGGCCGCGCATGGGATTCGAACTCGCGCACGCAGGACCGCTGTCCGCCACCCTAACCACTAAGCCACCGCCTCATTTTTTGATCTATCGTCTAAGTTGCATTCTCAGCTAATTCTGTTACCATTCTATGCAAATAAAATTTTTGTAAAATGCTGTGTGTCCGACGATTCGAACTTTGGTATGATGCGTAAATTAGGTCTTAATATGCGCATAAGTATACGTTCAAATTGAGTTTAATTCGGATCATATCTCTCTTATTATTAGTCCGATTTAAATGAAATTTTCAGAAAACACCCGTGAAAAGGTATTTGTCATGTGAGATGTATAACTTTGGTTGTAGGGTGTATATTGTGTATATTAAATAGTTATTACTAATTTACAGAGGCGGGAAGGGGCGTGGCCAAATTTCATAAAAACTTTGAGACACTGCAACATACACGACTGTTGTCACAAAATTTTAAGACTCTAGCTCTTATAGTTTCTGAGATCCAGGTGTTCATACAGACAGACAGACAGACAGACGGACAGACGGACAGACAGACATGGCTCAATCGACTCGGCTGTTGATACTGATTCAGAATATATATAGTTTATGGGGTCGGAGATGCCTCCTTCTGCCTGTTACGCACATTTGCGTTCCGACAAACACAGTAGTCCATGAATTTTTTTAAAATCCATGGCCTAAAAAGTTAATGGAAATGCCAAACAAAAGTATGAAAATTTACAGTAAACTGATTCTTTGTTTTGTTCCTATTTTCTTCAATTTTTGTTTTTAATCTTCATTAGTATTAATATTTTAATTCATTCTGCATGACTTTTAATCTTGTAAAATGCTTCTTAGTTAATAATGTGTAACAGTGGTGATGTATGTGAATGGCATTGTGTAATTTTGGGTATTACTGTTTATGTATGTTGTATTTTGTGTAAATGCTTTAATAATAGTTTTGCACTGTTTTTGATATTGTTGGTGGATATGTATATGCGTTGATGTAGATGTAGATGTAATAGTAGATGTAGATGTAGATTTGTAGGTTATAGATGTAATTTTTTCCTTTTCCCAGCTTTGGCAGGGCGAGTCAGCGAGGTTATGCGTTCGCTGCTCGCAAAGATTTGTTTGTGAATTTAAGGAATAAGGTGTGCAGATCTGTGGGAGTGCCTTTCGTTGTCGGCACAGAACCCCGATCTAATGCACAGTGGAGCCCTATCCGCAGATACGTGCACTCTAACAGCCGGGGTGTTCCGCTGGCCGACGCAAGGTGCACGCTCTGCATAAAAAAATAACAAACATCGAATTAGATTTAATCAATGAAAATTGATAAATTAGACTGATTTGCCTTGGATATAGAGAATTATAGCAATATAGAGCACACTTTTCTCTTTTTTTTTCCAAAGATTAAACGACCACGTGTATTTTTTAATTTATTAATTTTTTTATGCAGACTGCACATCTGCTCTTCGCGAATGCCAAAATAGAAAAGAACTTTATGAGAGTGTAGGTGTCTCTCGAAAGCTAGCTCACATGCAACTCCCAAGGTTGTAATTTAAGCTTTGAGCTTTTTGTTAGAGTTTAATAGCAGTGATCTTAAATTGACTCCGAATTATCGAGATAGAAATTTAACGTTTTCGGAGTTAGCGTATTTTTCAAAAAAAAATAGTTAGTTTCTTTTTTTTTCTTTTATACGATTGAAAGGGCTGTACATTACAGTTTCCCAAAGCATCTAAGGACGGATAACGGAAGACAATATATTAGTTCGGTTTTCGAACATACTGCAACACGAATGGCATTACACTTATAAGGACCCCTCCATATTGGCCTCAAGCGAACGGCGAGGTCGAGAATATGAATCGATCATTAGTAAAGAGACTAAAAATTGCACATTTGAATAAGGAAAATTTTCAACAAAAGATTCAGGATTTCATGCTAGTGCATAATGGCACCCCACATAGCACAACAGGGACCTCTCCTTCGGGATTCGAGACAAAATTCCTAACATCCAAGACATCTTAGGCGAAGTCCACGATTCAAGAGAAAAAGATAATGATTGTATGCAAAAACATAAGGGAAAAGTAGATGCAGAAAAAAGAAGAGGGGTGAAAGAGGTAGATATTGAAGTTGGCGATCAGGTGTTCATGAAGAATGTTGTTTTTCCAAACAAGTTAACACCCAACTATGACACAACCACATATGAAGTTTTAGAGCGTAAGGGTAAAATTGTTAAGATTTCAGGTGGGGGAAAGACAATCATCAGAGATGCTAGCCATCTCAAAAAGATTCCAGACGCTAGGAAAAGTATCGACCTTCTGGACTTACCGCCAACAGGCACGGAAGTAGAGGTTCCACCTCAACACCTTATGGCTGACACCTCACCGCAAATTGACACATCATCTGGACCTGGGTTGAAGCTCAAGATGGTAAACAAAGGAGGGATGTGGGAGCCCGTGCGAGAGAGCGGCCAGCCAAGTAGTGAGAGAGACCATTGCTCTCTCAGGAAAGCCGATGATCAGCAGTATGAACTTGATCACCGGCAGATACGGACGCGTGTTAAATAAGTGAATAAACAAGCAGTTACATATAAAGTTCTACTGAAGTGAAATTGGTTTCATTTATGCGGGTTGTTACAGACATAAAAAATACAAGTATGATTAAAATTATTACAAATGTTATTTCAAAATGATTATGCTTAAGTGGTATAATAATTTGTGATAATTTATTTGTATTTTCAAACTTAAGTTCGGAATTGTTGCTTTGTAAATATTCTGATATTAGGTAATTCTTAAATCTATTGTTTTCGATATAGTTTAACAGTTTTTGTTTATTATTGGTATATGTTATATTATTAATGTCAACAATGACTTGAAAGGTAACTAAATAAATGTCTGTAACAAATGTGTGGTTGATATTGTTTGAACCGGACACTAGAATAGCTCCGTCTGTAATAATTTCTACGGGTTTGTTTTTTCTTTGATTTTCTTGCAAACTTCATATTTATACCCTTCGACCATTGAAAATGGTCAAAAAAGGGTATACTAACTTTGTGCAAATGTATGTAACAGGCAGAAGGAGGCGTGGGAGACCCCACAAAGTGTATATATTCTTGCTCAGGATCACTAGCCGAGTCGATTAAGCCATGTCTGTCTGTCTGTCCGGATGTCTGGATGTCTGGATGTCCGGATGAACACACAGATCTCAGCTATTATAAAAGCTAGAGACTCCAAATTTGGCATGAAGGTTTCTGTTGATCCGGGACAGGTGAAGTTTATTTCAAATGTTAATTGCCACGCCCCCCGCCCACGCAAATCAATAATTTCATCTTTAAAGCTGATTTGCGAGCGACATATAAAAGATACAACATTCTGAGTAAGACTATATTTAGCTAATTATAATACCAGCATAATGTTAAAATTCCAATCCGATCGGACTGCAAACACAGAAGTTGTTAAACAAAAACCTTGTTCGCTTTGATTTTGTATACAGACCAGCCAGCTGCGAATATCCATATACAAAAGAGAATGCGAGCGCGTTGTTCTTCTCTTCTGTTGTTCTTCTCTTCTTTTCTATGCACACGCATTTTTTGCACTCAAACGCACACACACACATACATACATACATTTGTGCTTGACTAATAAAATGATACAC
>JAECXB010000281.1:0-19425 GCA_018151435.1 Zaprionus africanus | reverse complement strand
ACCTGGTTTCCAAGTGATGAGGAAAGAGCCAGTGCTTTCGCTGACCATTGACAAAATGTATTCCGACCAAATCCCTCTACCAACACATTTATTCTCCCTCCTTCAATAGCAGCCAATATAGATCCTCAAGAACCCATTGAATTCCGACCATGTGAATTAGCAAAGGTTATCAAAGAGCAACTAAACCCAAGAAAATCGCCTGGCTACGACCTAATAACTCCAAGAATGCTCATTGAACTCCCAAAGTGTGCTATTCTTCACATCTGCTTGTTGTTCAACGCAATCGCCAAGCTTGGATACTTCCCTCAAAAATGGAAAAAGTCGACCATAGTAATGATTCCAAAGCCAGGAAAAGATAAAACGCAGCCATCATCATATAGACCGATAAGCTTACTAACATGTCTCTCAAAGCTGTTTGAAAAAATGCTACTCCTTCGGATTAGCCCTCATCTTAGAATAAACAACACACTTCCAACACATCAATTTGGCTTCAGAGAAAAACATGGAACCATCGAACAGGTCAATCGAATCACGTCAGAAATTCGTACTGCTTTTGAACATCGAGAATACTGCACAGCAATTTTTCTAGACGTCGCGCAGGCATTTGACAGAGTGTGGCTCGATGGACTTTTGTTTAAAATAATCAAGCTGTTGCCCCAAAACACACATAAGCTACTGAAGTCATACCTATATAACAGAGTGTTTGCAATAAGATGCGATACAAGCACCTCACGCGGTTACGCAATCGAAGCTGGAGTGCCGCAAGGCAGTGTACTGGGTCCAATCTTATACACCCTGTATACGGCGGATTTCCCCACAGACTACAATCTAACAACCTCCACGTTCGCTGATGATACCGCGATACTCAGTCGCTCCAAATGCCCAACAAAAGCCACGGCACTCCTATCCCGACACTTAACATCTGTAGAACGATGGCTTGCCGACTGGAGAATTTCAATAAATGTTTAAAAATGCAAGCAGGTTACCTTTACTTTAAATAAACAAACATGCCCACCACTGGTCTTGAATAACATATGCATTCCACAAGCCGACGAGGTAACATATCTGGGTGTTCATCTGGACAGGCGGCTCACTAGAAGCCAAATCGATACATCTTAAACTTAAAGCAAGGAGCCTCCACTGGCTCATAAATGCTCGCTCTCCACTTAGTCTGGAGTTCAAAGCTCTTCTATACAACTCCGTCTTAAAACCTATCTGGACTTATGGCTCCGAGCTGTGGGGCAACGCATCCAGAAGTAACATAGACATTATTCAGCGAGCACAGTCAAGAATTCTGAGAACTATCACTGGAGCGCCGTGGTACCTTCGGAACGAAGACATACACAGAGACCTAAAAATCAAATTAGTAATCGAAGTAATAGCTGAGAAAAAAATGAAATATAAAGAAAAGCTGACCACCCATACAAATCCCCTCGCAAGAAAACTAATCCGAGTATGCAGTCAAAGCCGGCTGCACCGCAACGACCTCCCAGCCCAGCAATAAACCTAATAGGGCATTAATGAAAAAACTATCACTAAGTGAAAGTTAATTAAGTTAGATTAAGATTTGAACACTTATTGTTAGTCTCTTAACACAAAGGGAAGATTCAATAAATAATAAAAAAAAAAAAAAAAAAAACTATAATTTACACGCACGAATAATTCGTGCTCTCTTATGAAACGAAACATGAGCGCATTTTTAACAATTGATTGCCAATTCCTTTGCCTCTAAGTTAATTTAAGCAACACCGTAAAAAATAACATTACTCATAAGATAACTCTTTCAACCAATATTGCAAGTATCATTATCGCCCATATCGTGGGAGCTGCGGACATCTTTAAATACGAGGCTCCGCTCGTTCCGCATCAAGAGGGTACCGGCTGGCGCGTCAATGGGCAGTTCAAACTGGCTCACGTGAGAAGGCTCGAGTCACTGGTCCAGGAGGTTCGGCGCGAGGCGGTGCAACTGACGGATTCCAGGATTGCGGCATTGGCGGCACACTACGTGGAGGAATCGGAGGAGGGCTTGTCTAGACTGACGGGCACTCAGCGCGGACGTCTATCGTTGGACTGGATTGCGTCTGCGTGGAAGCGGATTGCGGGTTCACCGGATGCGTCGGACTGGGACGCCATCCTTCATGACCAGGAAAATATCGTGAAATCGGCCGACCAGCAAGTACGGATAAACGCTGGATTGTTCGACGCCTCACACGACTCTCTGAGGCAATTGAACGAAGTTGCCGCTAGGGTTAACGCCATCGACGGGGATGTTCACACGACCACGACCTTATTGCATAAGGCCCTAATCATCAATAGTCAGGTCGGGGAGCTGACACAGGCGTGCCCAAGGTCGCCCCCATGGAATATCGCTTGCTCCTTCTCCAAACTGCTGAAAGGCGGTCAGGCTAAATGCGAATTCCTCAGGAATAATGAGGCTCACGTAGAATTAGTCGAGGACGGTACGATGTTCCTGTCTAATTTCAACGGGACATTGGAGGCCGGACCCAACACTCACAACTTAGATGGGACCTACATAGTACAGTTCGCTAACGAGACGATTAATGTGACTGGAAGAACCTACACGAGTTATTCATCAAGTCACTTTATGGTCATGCCTGCGATACTGACTACGGTCACATCATATAGGTATTCCTGTCGTGGCAAACTGTACTTCGGACCCGGGGGGGTTAGGCGCTGGCAGGGCACCCAATGCCCAATAATCTGCGGGACGCAGATCTTGAAGGGGGAGGAGTTATGAACCCTAAACTAAACGCAAGCCGAACTCTGATTGTATCCTAAATAAGTTACACTAAGAATCTATGGAGATCTGGCAACCCTTTTAATTTGCCAATCACAATGATTTAAATTTTAATTGGCACAGATATTGATCGGTAATCGATATCCTGGCATTCATCGCTAATTCTCTCTCTTTCCATCGCCATCTATCGAGCACACCACACGTGCCGCCTCGTAACTTTTAAAAACTATCATTTTTGACTTAAATAAATCCTAATTATAACGTAAAGCTGAATCCGGACAACTCTTCTTTTGGGGATCTCTTCCTGCAAAGCACACGACATGATATTACTTTTAGCTAGGTGAGCTGTGCGGCTACGAGAGTCGTAGCGAATAGAGCACGAAGTGGACTTGCTTAACTTATATACTACTACTTATATATAATAACAAGTTCGCGGTTAGTATTTATGAAAAAATATAACTTTATTTCGAATAAACACTTAGGCGAAACCCGGAGACAATTCGCGTCGTTCCTTAATGGAGTTTGAATTTAATCTATCTTAAAGCTACAAACTGGACGCTTAGCAAACCTTTGACTGAGTCTTATTTACTTCTGTATTGAGCGTACATAAGGCTCTCTTTTATGTTTACATGATATTGAGCGCTCTCTTGAGTGGATTGCGCATCGGAACGGATCAGCCGAGAATTTGCGCTGCGTAAGCAGTTTTGACCCTTTCGTGGGAATGTGTACAAATGATCGGAGTGGGCTGACCTGTTATTGTCGCCGAATTTGGGGATAAAATGTTTATGTCTAAGCAGGCGGATGGTTTCTGGTGAAATACATAAATGTTTGTCTTATATGCTAAGCACAATGGTCAAGTGTATGTATGTATGTGTGGACAACTGTTGCGCTAGGGTACATATGCTACTTCCCCATCCTTTTAAAATTGGCCTGCCCTCAGGCGGATAAGTTAGGATACAATATGTGGTTTATATTATTATCATTTGATAATTGATTGTTTGCAATATTTGGTGGTTCTATGGGAGTGGGAACTTGTTTTTTTTGAATTTAATAATGATTTTCTAAGGTGTACTCTTATATTTGTAGACAAAATATAACATTATTATTATAATTAATACAATTACTGACGTTATTATTACATTTTGAAAAGTATCTTTTGTTTTTATTTTAAAAATTTCTTTTGCTTCAATATACTCGTATGCTCTCTCTTTCTTATCTATCCTAATTCTTTGAGAGCGCCTAAGAATCTCTCACGCTTTGCCGCTCTCTCTACTGTACTGTTGTTGTTTGATCGTTTTTGCTCTCTCTGCTCTCTGCCTTTTGCGCTCGCCAATTTCTTTTTCTTGCGCACATACCTCTTTTTCTTGTTTTTGTTTTGTTTTCTTTGCGGCTGTTTTGATTTGTTACAGTAGGTGTCCCCTATAATGGACGCATTGATTTGTTTTAAAAAATCCTGCCTTAAGCAGGTGGCGGCTGCCCAGCCCAGCATTTCGTGTTGGCTATGTGATAACGTAGTACACGCGAGGTGTGCCGGTTTTTCTGGCCCGACGGCTGATGCCGTAGCCAAACGCACAGGGTTGCGTTATTGCTGCGATATGTGTAGGGAAGTGGAGGGCGAAATTTGTTCGTTTATGCGGCAAACAAAGATTGTATTTAGGGAACTGCTTGGAAGTTTTCGCACACTATCCGACCAGTTCTCAGCGCTCGATTCATCTTTCAGAACCCCAAACAGTTTAATAGTTGGTGTTGTGTCAATTTCTTAAACCTGAACAGCTCTAAGTGCAAGCTGATGACATTCTCTCGAGCCAGTCCGAAGTTTGCTTCTTATACTCTTTGTGGTTATGCCTTGGAAAGAATCACCCTAGTTGATGATCTGGGGGTCCGTTTGGACCGAAAACTAAAGTTTTCAAGTCATATAACTAATATGGTCAATAAAGTCATGGGTGTCCTAGGCTTTATCAAGAGATGGTCTCAGGAGTTCGACGATCCATATATTACAAAGACCCTTTACGTTTCAATTGTTCGTCCTATTCTCGAATACGGTTCATGCGTATGGTGTCCCCATAATCGAATCTGTATAGAGGAATTTCTTACTTTTTCCCCTACGCGGCCTTAACTGGGATGAAAATTTGAGACTGCCTTCCGATAATAGTAGACTTCTGCTACTAAATTTGCTTTCCCTAACTAACCGCAGAACCATGCTAGGGGTCGTATTTATTAACAACCTTATGCAAGGTGACATTGATAGTGAGGCCTTGGTAAGGCAGCTACACTTCTCTGTTCCTTGCAGAAGTACTCGCTATTTCCTTCCATTAACACTTCCTTATTGTAGATCGAACTATTCACTGCATGATCCTTTCAGGGGATTATGTTCGGACTACAATAAGTTCCAACACGTCATAGCTAGCACTAACACTATCGCTGCTATGAAGTCCTTAATTCTATCCTATCTAGCACGTAATTAGTAATTAGTATTAATCTTCCTCGATATTCTATTCGTATTTGCATGCCGCGTTCTATCGTCTCTTCATTTTTAGAATTTCTCTTCGCGTTTCTATTCGCGTTTCTATCGCGTTTCCGTGTCCTCCGTTCTGCGACGATGCCTCTCGGTCGGTTAGGCGGGAGGTGGACTTCGTTTGGGTTCCGCGCGCAACAAGCATCGGCTTGGTGTCGTTGGACCACGTATTCAACGTCCAATAATTGAATAATCTCCCTCTATTATTATTTTTTGATTTTTGCAATTTTCGTTGAGCGTGGTCTTTGGTAGTTTCCATGTTAATATAATGTTAGGTTCGACATAACTTACTTCTGCATTTTTATGGGTTTTTGTGTATCTACATTCTGTATTTGCTTGGTTTAGAATACCTGCTATGCATTTGTTAGATAATAATTTTTTTAAGATGCTAAGAAAGTTTTATTGTCTTTAACATAATATTTATTGTTTACGGGGTACTGTATTATTGCAAAATTGGGGTTTTTATAATATCATTTAGGATATGGGATAGTAGAAAAATTTCATTCCAGTGTATGCCGTGAGGGTCGCTGATGGGGTTGCCAGCATCCCAGTCCTTCCAGTCTGGGATGAGGGTTCTGAATTTTGCACCAAAGAAGAGTTCCTTGGTCATAGAATCTGATCTAGTGCAGATCTCTAAGCCAGGAATGTCTTTGATAAGTCTAGCATGCCCTAATTCGGTAGCTAGAAGCCCAGATTGGAGCTTGATTCAAAGAAGACTGCTTGCAGCGACTTCTTGTATTTTGATGTGCAGCGGAGTCAGATTTTTGATTGATTCCATTGCTGCTGTGGGACAGGTGCGAAGTGCACCCGTCAAAGAAAGGCAAAGTAGCCTATGCAATTTGTTACATTTGTTGATGGCAGTGACCTGCGTTACCTTTGGCCACCACACAATTGCAGCGTAGGTGACGATGGGTCTTACCATCATCTCAAATAGCAACCGGATGTTACAGGATTTGAGACCCCAGGTTCTACCAAAGAATCTTCTACATGCCCACATGGCATGAGTTGCCTTTGATAGAGTATTGTTTAGGTGGGAGTTCCAGTTTAGTTTTTTATCAAGGGTCACCCCTAGATATTTAACCTCGCTGGAAAGACCCACAGGGGAGCCGCCAATGTTCAATTGACCTATGTCAATAGAATAGCGCTTAGTGAAGGGGACAATAATTGCCTTTTGAGGATTGATGCTGAGACCTACATCTCCGCACCATCTGCTAACCGTGTTCAGAGCTGATTGCATCAGCTCTGTCACGGTGTTGACAAATTTCCCGTTTACTATTAGAGCCAGGTCGTCCGCGTAGCCGATTGCTTGCACGCCCTGGTCTGCGAGAATGCTTAGTAGTTCATCAACTACTAGAGACCAGAGTAGGGGGGATAGGACCCCTCCCTGGGGACATCCTTTGACCGCACTAATAACAGCAGTCGTGGTGTCCAAGGTAGAGAAGATGATCCGGTGTTTGAGCATAGCCTCAATCCATCGGATTAGGGAACGGACAATATTTCTGCGTTCTAGCGCAGCAGAGATAGAGCCGTAGCCGGTATTATCAAAAGCACCCTCTATATCAAGAAAAGAGCACAGAGCAATGTTCTTGGATGCGAGGGCTTCTTCGATTTTAACTACTAATTTGTGGAGGGCGACCTCCGTCGACCTTCCCGCTATATACGCAAACTGCGTGGGATGCAGAGGACAAGTTTTCTGCAGAGAGCACCGTATGTGCAGGTCTATGAGCCTTTCCGCTGTCTTAAGCAGGAAGGAGGTGAGACTGATCGGCCGATATGATTTTGGCTGGTCCGCGGGACGATTCCCTTGCTTGGGAATGAATACCACATTGACTCTCCTCCAAGAGACGGGTATGTATCCCCAAGTTAGACTAGCTCTAAACAGGCCGACCAGCGGATCGAGGATATGATCCAGACTGTTTTTTAGAAGGGCTGGGAAGATTTGATCGCCCCCTGGGGCTTTAAAAGGAGCGAAGGAATCTACAGCCCATTTGACCTTTTCAGGGTCGAAGATGGTTCCTGATAAACTGGAACCACGTTAGTCCGGTGATATGGTGACGTCATCTAGACTAGATAGATCTGGGTACGCCACCGAACCTGGGAAGTGGACTTGAAGCAGAAGATCAAGTGCCTCCCTGCGATCTTGGGTGAAAGACCCGTCTGCTCTTTTAAGAAGCCCGATACCATTAGACGACCCCTTAGCTAATACCTTGTGCAGTCTCACTGCCTCCGGCATCGATTCAATGCTATCACAGTAGCTGCGCCACGTATCGCGTTTGGCACGTCTAATGTTTTTATTATAGTTAGTTAAGGCGTCCCTATATACGTCCCAACTGACGCGGTTAGCTTTGGCCCTATTGAAAAGACTTCTAACCTTCCTTCTTTGTACGGATAGTTCCTCGTTCCACCATGGAACTTTACGGTTGACCTTTAGGGTCTTCCGAACAGAAATGTACTCGAAAGATGTGATTAGCACATCTTGATGCAGGTTGGCAGCAAGTTCTATCTCATTGATAGAATTTAGGTTGCTGATCAACAAATCTGCTTTAAAAGCCACAGAGGCTTTAAAAAGTTCCCAATTGGTCTTTTTAGGACAGAAGGAGTTCTGACGGATCTCGACTTGGCCAGGTAGATCGAACCTGATGTGCAATTAGCAACATCTAATTGACAGCACAATAGATATTCTAAAAGGAACTCACAACGTTTGTTATTGTCGCTGCTTCCCCAGATCGTGTGATGCGCGTTGGCATCACAGCCGATCACGAGCGGCTTGTTGTGTGAGCGGAAAAAGTCCACCAGCCGCTGAACCTCTGGGGGGGGAACGTCATCCACGTCGCCCGGGAAGTAGGCAGAGGCGATCACAACTTCCCGGACACCTTCAGCCGTGGCTACCTCAATAGCCGTTGCCACCAGGTCTCTGTGGATGAAATTTGATAAAGGGAAGTGTCTCACATTGTTATTTACAACAATAGCAGTGCTAGGGGCACCGCCCATGCGGTCATATATCAACTTACATGATCCGCATGATAGTCCACGGATGTGGCCACCGATCAACCATGGCTCGTGGACGAGAGCCAGGTTGATTGCTTCTTCGCAGACGACCCTGCACAGGGTGGCAGACGCTCCTCGGGCGTGGTGCAGGTTCGCCTGGAGCACCTTAATGGCGCTCGGCATCCTCCTTCAGGGCCTTTTTAACAAGGCCACCTGCCTTGCCCCCCCGAGAGTCATTGCCTCGGATGCCCTTCGGCAGTTTAGAGGAACCGCTCGGGGGAGGTCGCCTTGCGACCACGGTCGCCGCAGGGGCCTTGCGGGGGGCTCCGCACTGTGCTGGTGGAGGGCCTGGGATGGACGGCGGGGCGTCCGCTGCCAACCACCGGCCTCATGCGGACCGCTGTGGGCTTGGGGGCAGTCACCACTATGACTGGGGCTTTGGGGATGGGTATCGTCTCCGCCACTGCAGCTGCGGCGCTGGTGGACGCCACCGGAGCGCTAGCCACTGCTGTCACGCCGGTGGAATCCACCGTTACCGCCGCTGGAGGAGCGTTGACAGGAGGGGGTGCTGGGGAAGGGGTGGGGGAAAGGGCGGGAGTGGGGGTGGCTCTGACAGCGGAGTTCTTGAGGATGAGCTTAACTCTGCCGAAGCGGAATTTTACGATCCCCTTAAGCTCCGTCAGAGCCTTATACGACATCTCGTCGACCATCATCGCGAGGTGTGTCGTGTTGCCGTTAAGGCCGTGTTGCACAACCCGCCAGAGCTCCGTGGAGAGCTCACAGTTCTGAATACCCAAGTATTCCACAATGTCGGCGGGTGTGAAGGTAGCGCTGTTGGGGAAGTAGCCTCTAACGAGGTGAGCTCTTGGGAACTCAGCTTCCTCCAACAGTTTTATATCAAGGCCGCTGATGGACCTGATATGTCCAAAAGCTTCCCTGACCCAAATGGCAGTGCTGCTGTTCTCGCACACCAAGAGCAGCCATTCATTTCAGGGGATACAACCCTCAAAACCTGGGCCGACTTTTGATGTGAAAGGCAGCCGCATCGCCTTAAGGATACTCTCTTGCACCGTGGCCATATGCTCTGGTGTAAGAGGTTTAGCGGGGTCAGCCGAAGTGAAACCCAATTTCATCCCTGCTTGCCACTTGGCTGAAAAGTGGCTTGGTGGACTCTACGTGACTCTTTTTGGACTTTTTTGAGGACCCTTGGGGTTCGGTGATGGTGTCGTCACCGCGCATCCGCTTGGCCTTGGTTTTCGCGGGGGGCGAGGTGGCGATGGCAAGAGCCTCTGCTCTGCTCGAACCCTTTGCGAGTGCAGCTTTGAAGAGCTTCTTCTCGCGGGTCTTCAGCTTGACGAAGGCGTTCCCTGAGTCCAGTCGCAGAGTCTAGATTTGGGAGCCAGCTTCCGTGAGGCCTGACCTCAGAGAGGCCACGGAAGCGTCGTCCGCAAAGCTGATCAGGTCACCTTCAGCTTCGGCGTCGGAGGACATCACCTCGACGGTCTGCTGCATGACTGAGCAGTTGTTGGAGGAGAAGGCAGCACTAGCGAACTCAGTGTCCAAGGGAGTTCGTGGCCTGTCCGAGTCCCCCGGAGTACTAGGGTCGAGACCCGTAGTATTGGGGGTGGAAGCCAGCAGCCCAATGGCTGCAGTGCTGGAGTTGGGGTTGGCCGTGAAGGCTTCACCCTGGGTTGATGCGTTCAAAGCCGCATCAGGCTTGTTAGTTAAATTTTGAAGATCCAAAGAATTTGGTCCCACGAGTAAGCGGGAAGGGAAGGTCACCCACGACATAGCCCGCTTGCCATGGGAAGTCTAAATGAAACTGGAGGGCGACAGGTATCCAGAGTCCGCATACTAGAGACCGGGCTACCCCCCGGCAATGCATCCCTTGGCGTATGCTGTTCCGGCTTGGATTGGGGTGATTTATAGATTCACGAGCTTCGCCCGACTACAATTAGTCAGCACTCCTAGCAGAGACATGACCGTGCTAGGGGCCTGCTTCCAGCCGCCCTCGCGTGGAGAGTATAGCTGCACTTCCGTCCGTAGGAGCAAGGACGGCACGTACCCCAGCCAAAACTGTGGTTACATGTGGTTCCCCTTGCTTCCTCTGACGGCTGACGGCCACCCACTACAGATAATATTATATAATATCTCTTCTTTTACATAGAGGACATTTTAAAGCTCTTAAAGGAGCTCAAGAACAAAGAGGTTGAAAATAATTATAATGAATAAACCATTGTCCACTATATAGATCTGCATCAAAAGCTTTCTAAAAACTTCATTGAAAGAGGAATAATCTGAAATTAAGTGATTCTATTAATCGAAAAAATTAATCAATGAAGTATGTAGTGCGAACGAACGAGAATCAATCGATGAGAGATTAAATGGACGTTGAATACAATGACTGTTTTATCAAGTGGTCCAACGACACCAAGCCGATGCTTCTTGCGCGCGGAACCCAAACGAAGTCCACCTCCCGCCTAACCGACCGAGAGGCACCGTCGCATAACGGACGACACGGAAACTCGGTAGAAACGTGAATAGAAACGCGAGGAGAAATTAATGCGAAATGAAAAGAAACTAAAATAAAAAAGAAGAGGCGATAGAACGCTGCATGCAAATAGGACAAAAAAAGAAAAAAACATAGAATAGAATATCGAGGAAGATTAAAATACTAATTACTAATTACGTGCTAGATAGGAAAGAATTAAGGAGTTTATAGCAGCGATAGTGTTAGTGCTAGCTATGACGTGTTAGAGCTTATTGTAGTCCGAACATAATACCCTGAAAGGATCATGCAGTGCATAGTTCGATCTACAATAAGGAAGTGTTAGTGGAAGGAAATAGCGAGTACTTCTGCAAGGAACAGAGAAGTGTAGCTTCCTTACCAAGGCCTTAATAAATACGACCCCTAGCATGGTTCTGCGGTTAGTGAGGGAAGGCAGATTTAGTAGCAGAAGTCTACTATTATAGGAAGGCAGTCTCAAATTTTCATCCCAGTTAAGGCCGCGTAAGGCAAAAAGTAAGAAATTCCTCTGTACAGATTCGATGCGTTCCTTATGAATAGTGTACTGGGGACACCATACGCATGAACCGTATTCGAGGATAGGACGAACAAGTGAAACGTAAAGGGTCTTTGTAATATAAGGATCGTCGAACTCCTTAGACCATCTCTTGATAAAGCCTAGGACACCCATGGCTTTATTGACCATATTAGTTATATGACTTGAAAACTTTAGTTTTCGGTCCAAACGGACCCCCAGATCATCAACTAGGGTGATTCTTTCCAAGGCACAACCACAAAGAGTATAAGAAGCAAACTTCGGACTGGCTCGAGAGAATGTCATCAGCTTGCATTTTGAGCTGTTCGGGTTTAAGAAATTGGCACAACACCAAGAATTGAAACTATTTAGGTCGGTTTGTAAGTTTGAGTGACAGTGGTCGTCTTTAAATTGGTAGCAAAGCTTAACATCATCCGCATACATAAGAGTACGGGAGTTACGTATGACCAGGGAAAGGTCATTGATGAAAAGCGTAAAAAGTAGGGGACCCTTGAGAAACACCATATGTGGCATGAATTGGGTTTGAAAAGGTGGTTTTAAAGAGGACTCTTTGAGTTCTGTCAGCCAAATAGCTTACAATCCAAGATAAGTCAAAGATGTGCTGTAACTACGGTTGTAGGCAGCAATGCAAAGCACGGGATGTGGGGAAATAAAATACCGCTGGCCAGAAATGCAAGAGAAAACGAACACCAGAATGACGACCTTAGCTGTAAACCGGGGTCAACGAACGTTTCAAAGTGAACACGCGAAAAGAAGATCAGTAATAATGCCAGTATGTACATATATCATGTAAATTAACGATGTTGCAAGCAGTTTAGTATCAATATAAAAAAGTGCAACGTAAGGCGTCGTGTATTTATTGTTTTCAATATTAGTTTTGTTTTTGGGATTAGTTGCTCATATGTGCTCATATGTAAGTAGAAATTTAGCACTGTGTGTAGAGGCATATACGTATACACGTATATAGTGACATATGTATGTCGAATTGTCTTTGTCACCCATTAGAGCGTAGCGTGTTTCAAACTGTTCACAGGCGGTCCCTCAAGCAAAAAACTGCCCTGCTCGTTTTCTAACAGCCTATACGAAACCTTCGAACCACACTCGGCGGCAACGTCGCATCGCCGTGCAACTAAACAGGCGACACGGCGTTGTCGCCCCGCTCCAACGGTACTTGCCGAAAAACGACGGACACACCGTGCAGTTAAACAGACGACACGGCGTTGTCACACTGCTGCAACGGTACTTGCAGAAAAACGACGGACACCACGAGGTGTCCGAGCACAGACGCAAAACATAATATGATGAAATAATTCGAGGTCATGCGTGATGTTCTACTACTACCACTACTATTACTATTACTCCGACACGGCCATCCTGACTCTAAAACGACCTCGTGTTCCATCCAATTGTCTTTTTATAATTTTATTATTTACAAAGGATTAAATATTTCCATTTCAATTCGTATAAACTTATCAAGTTAATTTCACAGAACAGTGTCAAGCCTTCTTAACCAATATCTTTACATAATTCATACTATTATGTAATTTTTAACAAAATCAATTATTCTTCTTCATTCAACATCACAAATTCAATGCCCCACACGCCATGATCAAAACAAACATCAGTTTGTTTTGCACTTGTGCTTGCATTATTTATCTTGTTACTCTGCCATTTTCTTTGGCCAGCAGTAATTCTTTCACCACCTTTATTGGTGTGCTTCACTTTCTTCAGTGGCTTCAACATTTTCATTTTCGCTGTCTTCACACACATTCAACTCCACGGGCACTTGCCCCTCTGGCATTTTTCTCAAATCTTCATCTGCATATTTATAATTTCTTATATTGGTTAAGGACTTTAAACTGTACCTGTCACCCTCCAGAACCTGTATTATTTCAAAAAGGCTCCTTGAACTTTGGACTCAACTTGGTTTGATGCCTCTCTTGCTGTTCAATGCAATAATCCTCAATTTTTACGTTACTTAAAAAAAACTATACAGTACTACATATTCCATTATTGCCTATGCCTTTTAGCATAACGACATTATTAAATCTTTTACCAGAAAATTTAGTACTTAGCTTTTCTTTTAGCAGCGAGCATCCAGCTCCAGAATCAAACGTGATTTCGAAAATTTGGCCTCTATGATTTATGAATCCCTTGGGTACTGCAACACTGCACTGCTCCCATTAGATGCCGTTGTTTGTATGGCCCGCACAAGTTCAATTAAATTTTTATTTTGCATTTCTATAATAGTACGCCATGGTCCATCTACTGTTGAAGGTGTAGGACCCGATCCCACTTCTGATGTCGAATTGTCTTTGTCACCCATTAGAGCGTAGCGTGTTTCAAACTGTTCACAGGCGGTCCCTCAAGCAAAAACGGTACTTGCCGAAAAACGACGGACACACCGTGCAGTTAAACAGACGACACGGCGTTGTCACACTGCTGCAATGGTACTTGCAGAAAAACGACGGACACCACGAGGTGTCCGAGCACAGACGCAAAACATAATATGATGAAATAATTCGAGGTCATGCGTGATGTTCTACTACTACCACTACTATTACTATTACTCCGACATGTACATACATAGTTACATATGCACATCCTACATACATAATAACAAACTCACACGACACTATACAAGCTCCACTCAAGTTGCAACGCCTTATTGAAAAGACTTGTCGTAAACATCTTACTCAGCAAAAATATCCGCGCGCATGCAGTCGCTTAGCGATTCTACATGACCATATTATACACACAAACATAAAACATACATACTCTATTTGATAAACTTATCTACAGTTTAAAGTTTACAGCAAAATATTCTTATAATGAATTTCTAGTCTTAAGCTGAATGCCAATCTGAATAAACGCCAATTCCAATATAAAAACCCTCTCAAGTTCATGAGCTTTATTTCGGTTTTCGGTGTGGAATATTTCAGCGTTGGTCTCTGGACCACTAGTTCTACTCAACACGAGATATTTTGATATCTCACTTAAATAAATACACATGCAGGTACACCGCTTGCATGTAATATTCAAAGAATAAGTACATGCAATTATGTACTCATAAATTTATTTTCGACAATTTCGTCGTTTCAAGCAACAAGACTTGCTCAATTTTCGATACTGAACACCTGTAGGCTGTCTAGGGAATCGATAGACATAGAGCTTCCTTTCAATTTACCAACGTTGACGACTTCTTTTTGGCGCAAACCTCAGTCCATCAAAACGTTCACTTCTTTTATGTTCACACACGACGCGCGAAGCAAACTACTTCCGAAAAAATTTTATTAAAAACCGCCGAATCTCGAGTCCCTGCTCGGTCGCCAATGAAAACTCTCTAAGCTTTTTTAAAGAAGTCGAAATGATAAAATTTAACTATAAATAAAGAACGCGGAGTTGTAATTTTAATAGTAGTTGGCTTCAGTGCACAAACGAAAGTGACATCGATTTTTAAGTAGCGAGAGTGGGCCACAGTCCGACCAGACTCCGCGAATTCGCCGTCGGCGTTTGTCTTAACTTAAGAGATTAAATTAGCGACACTTAATTTTTCTCTTACATACTAGCTTAAATACTCATTTTATTTTTGATGAGCTCAAACACTAGGTATGTAGCTTTATTAGGCCATTATCTCCGCATGGCTGCTTAACATTGTTAAGGACTCCATTTAATATGCCAGCATATCATTATCGATATTCCTAGCTTCCCAACGTGACTGAGTGTCTTCCTTCGCAAACTGCGCGCCGTCCTAATTGGATGCACGCAAAAGGTAATCAGAGCATGGTCGATAAGCGTTAACTTATCGAAGACCATTCAGATTGCGTTCGCTACTAAGCCTCTGTTGTCGAAGATGACTTCAATGTATGACGTGCTCACGGTCGAGGAGAAGTATGGCGTCGGTCACAGCTAGCCCTCTGGAGTTGGAGACACGGCTGCCCCATTCGGTCGCCCATGCATTGCGCCTTCTCACGAGGCTTACGAGTATGTCGATCATGTCTGCAAATTTATCCGGGCAGTCGTTAGGTGGCCCATAGCAGTTGTAAATATGCACAACTTTAGTACGCGCTTATGCAATGCCATGCAATGCATCGGCCGGCAGATCCTCTACGTAAAGGGGACTGCAAAGCTTGATAGCCGCCTCTCCCGACTCATCAAGGATCAGTTCTAAGTTAGTGCTACCATGAATATATGTTTCGTTGAGCAACATGATGTCGACATTGCGCTCCACCACTGTCTGAGCGAGAATACTCAGAGCAGCTGTGCAGTGATTGATATTGAGCTAAAAAATGTTTATTTTAAGTTGGCCTTAAAGTTGGGAACGCGAAACCAACCGTCGTGTGGTTCCTATCCACTTGGTTGCTGCATATCAGAGCAGGTGCATCGCATCCCTTTGCATTATATCCGCGCTCGCCGCAACGCAAGCAGAAGACAGATCGATCGGTCGCTTTGCAACTTAGGGTACGGTGGCTCAAGCACAGACATCTAAAACATCTCGTAGGGCGTGCAACCTGAATGATAAGGCAACGTAACCAGCCTACGTTCACCGTGCCCTCTTTCAAGACAGCGATGGCATCATTTGTGCTAAGCATCACCGTCGCTATCTGAGTTACATCCCGCATTTAACGTAGACCGCGCACTGCATCTGGATTAACAATGATGCCTTGGAACTGGGAGGCTTGATAGCTGAGGAGTTCGTCTGCTGTCGTGGCCTCAACAATTCGGCTGATGAAAGAGACAATCTCTGCGCCCCCTATTGAACCGCTACCATTTCCTTCAGTGAATCGTCGATACCCCCTCTAAGTTTGGGTACACTTAATGCTCTTTAAATCTTCTTCACATGCTTCCCAAAATCATTTAAGTTTGGGTCTGGTTTCAGCTTGCGGAGCATATAACATTTCACCAGTCTTTTTCTTGATTAGAGCCTCTGGTTCCTTGCGCAAGAGTTATAGATGGGCTGTAGCTTCACGTAGACAAATGGTTAATGGTATGTTGATGTTTAAATTCCGAATCAGAGATTGGACAAGAAATTTTTCTATTCTGTTTTTCCGATTATTCGGTAATTTCATTTATGATATCGAGTTAATGTTTGTGATTAATTATGTGTGATTTTAGCGTCGCAAAAACTTCTTTGGCCTCGCTATAACGGTCCTTTCTAAGCTACAAATACAATATTACCATTATGGTTAAATCTTTTTCTAGAATTTTCGAAAGCACGTACGCTCAAAGTGTGTGTCAACACCTAGATAGTTTTATTTCACAATATGCTGTTTTTCGTGTATGTTCTTTAGAATATCTGAAATGCTGAACTGTGTTGCTGAACCGTTGTCATTGAGAGGTGTCTAGAAGGTTTTGGGGAGAGTGGGGAAGGCATAGTGGTAACTACGCCCCCCAAGACTGAAAAAAGGGGCCATTACGAAGGAAGGGCGTGACCAGGTATGAAGGTAATGTAGCCGACATGACGATCGTCCCTTTTTTTGCTACGGCAAGAAGTACGATTCCAGCGAGGAGAAAAACTACACACAAACATGCAGTAAGGACTTTAAAGTATATTATATTAAGTCAATTAGAACCAGTTTGTGAAAGATTATTGAAAAAGTTTGGTACTTCCGGGGTCGTGATATTGACGATGTCCTAATGGTTATATCCGTGTTATCGAATTTTTGCCCATCTGAAGTTTCTCACCGATTTGTAAATATCATTTTGTTTGTATAAATCGAAGTTATAAAAATTAGAATTACAAATTGTACAATAAATTGTGTGTTATTAATTAATCCGGAATCAACAAACACAAACGTTACTAAACAAAAACCTTGTTCGCTAGATTTAGAATACAAACAAGCAAGCTATGACGTCATTGCAATGCTCATGTAGGAAAGAAAAGGAAAGAGAAAGCGCGTAGTCCCATCTGTTAATCTTCTCTTTTTATGCCATGGATTTTAAAAAAATTCATGGACTACTGTGTTTGTCGGATCGCAAATGTGCCTAACAGGCAGAAGGAGGCATCTCTGACCCCATAAACTATATATATTCTGAATCGGTATCAACAGCCGAGTCGATTGAGCCATGTCTGTCTGTCCGTCTGTACGAACGCCTGGATCTCAGCAACTATAAGAGCTAATTCTATAAAATTTTGTGACAACATACGCGTATATCCAGGTGTCTCAAAGTTTTTTTGAAATTTGGTCACGCCCCTTCCCGCCTCTGTAAATCAGTAATAACGATTTAATATACACAATATACACCCAACAACAAAAGTTTTCCATCCCATATGACAAATACCATTCCACGGGTGTTTTCTGAAAATTTCATATAAATCGGAATAACAATAAGCGAGATATGATCCGAATTAAACTCAATTTGAACATATACTTATGCGCATATTAAGACCTAATTTACGCATCATACAGAAGTTCGAATCGTCGGACACACAGCATTTTACAAAACTTTTTATTTGCATAGAATGGTAACAGAATTAGCTAAGAATGCAACTTTGCTGATCAATCCGAAAATTAGGTGGTGGCTTAGTGGTTAGAGTGTCGGACAGCGGTCCTGCGTGCGCGAGTTCGAATCCCATGCGCGGCCGGCTGGTGCAACTTTTTATTTTAATTACTTTTTTTTTGGTTATTTCTTTATTCTTATAAGCTTAAAGGAAAACTAAAGTTATTTAATTCATAATCAATAAAAATAGTTTTCAAAAATTAAATCTCATGTTTTTTTTTTGCAATATTTAAGACAATCAATAAATTACGAATGTTAGAGCGGGACGCCGATACATGCATGTCTGCATGTCTGCAGAAAAGAAAGAAAAAAAGGAAAACTCGTAACACATTGTGCAGGAATCGAATTCGAGCACTGTCAACATCATTGGTCTTCGAGTCCGGCACACACTCCACTAAGCAACTGTACAACTTCACATCAATTTTTTGCCCTCTCGCTCTATCTAATGCTTATACTTCTTGTCTATTCGCTTTTGCATTGTTTATGTGTTTTTCTTTTGTCTGTCAAATGAATTGAATAATAAGAATATAAAATTTTAAAATTTTAAAATTTTTCCAAATAAAAGCTGAATTTTCATTATAAATAACGGAATAATAATCCATGGCCTTCTGCAGTCAGCACCTGACTGTAGCGTTCGACTGGTTTTCTATACACACAATTTTTTGCATTCGAAAGCACACACATACATATATTTGTGCTTGACCATTGAAACATGCATATACACGTATTCATACACAGACGCATATAAAGGCTTACGTTTCGATATTTCTATTAAGTAAAAAAAGGTCGAAGGGTATCCCACTGTCGCGAGCCGCTCGACTTTTGCTGCTGTTTGAATGCGTCTGCTAACAAATTTTGAGAACCATTCTTGTAGAACACTTCATAATCATATTCTTATTGTATAGTAGTAATAGAAGAAGAATGCCTTTCTAACTATTTTTGAGGATGGTTCCTTAAAACTCATCAACCATGTAAGTGGCTTATAATCAGTTACTATAATGAATTTACTTCCAAACAATAAAGGGAAAAGCACTGTACTGCCCATACTATTGCCAGCATTTCTTTTTCGACAATGGTATAATTACGTTCTGTATCGAACAATGTTCCACTAGCAAAAGAGCGGCTGGCCAGATCTTAAGGGTCCTTGTGATAGCACCGCTCTAAAGGCAACGTTATGTGCGGCTGTCGTTAAGTTCATTTTAAAAGGGGATCATTGCAAAGACGGGTTTTGCGTTTTTCGAATATATCAATATATTTCTGGTCTTTTGTAACAGACTTTTGATTGGCTTTTAATTGGGCTGTTAGTGGTTTTGTAATTCTGGCCATATATTAAAAAAAGCTTCCCATATAAGCATATTAATCCTAAAAAGGATTTTATTTGTCTTTTAGAACGTGGCAAGGGAAAATTTTGATGGCGATTATTTTGTCTGGATTTGGTTTAATACCATGTTCAGTAACAATAAGTCCTTAAAATTCTGTTTCTTTCTTTAAAAATTTTGAACTCTGATATATGTTGCAATGAACCAGAAAAAACTATTATATCGTCAAAACAAACTAAACAACTTCTCCACTTCAAGTCACCTAGAACATTGTAGCATATC
>JAECXB010000277.1:0-29067 GCA_018151435.1 Zaprionus africanus | reverse complement strand
GTCAAAGCGAACAAGGTTTTTGTTTAATAACTTCTGTGTTTGTTGTCCGATCGGATTGGAATTTTGACGTTATGTTGGTATTATAATTAGCTAACTATTGTCTTACTAAGAATGTTGTATCTTTTATATGTCGCTCCCAAATCAGCTTAAAAGGTGAAATTAATGATTTGCGTGGGCGGGGGGCGTGGCACCCAACAATTGAAATAAACTTCACCTGTCCCGGATTAACAGAAACCTTCATCCCAAATTTGGTGTCTCTAGCTTTTATAATAGCTGAGATCTGTGTGTTCATCTGGACATCCAGACATCCAGACAGCCAGACATCCAGACATCCGGACAGACAGACAGACATGGCTTAATCGACTTGGCTAGTGATCCTGACCAAGAATATATATACTTTGTGGGGTCTCCCACGCCTCCTTCTGCCTGTTACATACATTTGCACAAAGTTAGTATACCCTTTTTTGACCATTTTCAATGGTCGAAGGGTATAAAAAGAACACATAAACAATGCAAAAGCGAATAGACAAGAAGTATAAGCATTAGATAGAGCGAGAGGGCAATAAATTGGTGTAAAGTTGTACAGTAGCGTAGCGGAGTGTGTGCTTGATGCAAAGACCAATGATGTTGACAGTGCTCGGGTTCGATTCCTGCCGCGATCAATGTGTGACGAGTTTTCCCTTTTTCTTTCTTTTCTATTAAGTAATTTAAACAGCAACATAACAATAGTTTTTAGATTTTTTGGTACGCAACATATTTAATTAGGTAGAACACTTTTATAAACTTTGCCGAGTGTTGTACAAATCTGACAGTTGCGTACTTACGCTGAATACGGCATTTGATGTGTTTTAGAGCGGGACGCCGAAACATAAATGTGCAAATGCAGACATGCATGTATCGGCGTCCCGCTCTAACATTCGTAACTTATTGATTGTCTTAAATATTGCAAAAAAACATATTTAATTTTTGATAACTATTTTCATTGATATTTAATTAAATAACTGTAGTTTTCCTTTAAGCCTATAAGAATAAAAAAATAACCAAAAAAAAAGTAATTAAAATAATAAGTTCCACCCAGCCGGCCGCGCATGGGATTCGAACTCACGCACGCAGACGCAGGACCGCCGTCCGCCACCCTAACCACTAAGCCACCGCCCGATTTTTTGATCGATCGGCAAAGTTGCATTCTCAGCTAATTCTGTTACCATTCTATGCAAATAAAAAGTTTTGTAAAATGCTGTGTGTCCGACGATTCGAACTTCGGTATGATGCGTAAATTAGGTCTTAATATGCGCATAAGTATACGTTCAAATTGAGTTTAATTCGGATCATATCTCACTTATTATTAGTCCGATTTAAATGAAATTTTCAGAAAAACACCCGTGAAAAGGTATTTGTCATGTGAGATGTATAACTTTGGTTGTAGGGTGTATATTGTGTATATTAAATAGTTATTACTGATTTACAGAGGCGGGAAGGGGCGTGGCCAAATTTCAAAAAAACTTTGAGACACCTGGATATACACGAATGTTGTCACAAAATTTGAAGACTCTAGCTCTTATAGTTTCTGAGATCCAGGTGTTCATACAGACAGACAGACAGACAGACGGACAGACGGACAGACAGACATGGCTCAATCGACTCGGCTGTTGATACTGATTCAGAATATATATAGTTTATGGGGTCGGAGATGCCTCCTTCTGCCTGTTACGCACATTTGCGTTCCGACAAACACAGTAGTCCATGAATTTTTTTAAAATCCATGGCCTAAAAAAAAAAAAAAAAAAAAAAATGTCTTCATAGTCTGCACACTACAATAGTTACTGTCTATTTCCCAAATATCAGTAAGGTTGCCATCCTCTGGAGATTCCTTGTGTACGGCTGCTAACGCATGATGCTTGCAGTGGTGTAGTGAGGGGGTGGCGAAGGGGGCAGCCACCCCGGGCGCAAAATCGAAGGGGCGGCAAATCCGGGCTCATGTTTGTTTTTATTTGTTATGTTAATTATTGATTTACGGTAAACGGATAATAGTTAGCGCCAATCGCGCGCGCGATTTTATTTTTTCAAAAATTTTTTCGCCTGCGGCGCTCTTTTCCCGAACTCAAACAAAATTTATTCGCCTCACACATGTGATAATTTGATTTAGTGCAAAATGTATATTGTTTTACATTTCTTCGTTAGGATTGGAAGCATACAAAACTCTTGTCACAGCACTGAAAATCTTTCTTACTTTTTCGTTGTCTGTAGCATCGTGTGAGCGTTCATTCAGTAAGCTCAAACTGGTAAAATCTTATCTCCGATCAACTATGAACCAAGAAAGACTGTCGAATCTGGCAATACTTTCGATCGAGAGCAATGTCGCGTCATCGATAAACTTTTAAGCTTGATCTTTTTTTATGCACGAAAGTTATAGATTATGCATAATTTACATGTTTCTTCGACATCTCCACAAACGTTTTCTTTTTTTCATTTGAATATAGCGTATGATTCGTGTCAAAACCTTTTTTTTATACAGATCTTTTTATTTAGGGGGAGGGGGGCGGCATTTCCTCCATTGCGCCCCGGCGCCGAAATGCCTCGCTACGCCACTGGATGCTTGATGGGCTCAGATAATGATCCGGGAACGATCCATCCAAGCCTTGTTTTTTGGAAGATTGACAAGTCTCTGGCTATATGAGTCTGTCCAACCCAAAGCAATTCGAAGAACAGGCCAGCACCAAGTAATACATCGACTCAGTGCGATTTGTAGAACGATGGATCGGCGATGCTATGTTGCAATGTTCTTCGAGATATTCCAGCTGGTTATGTCGATTCCGATATGAGGGTGGTAGTCCGTGATCGTCCGTGTGACAACGGCCGAAAATGCTGCATTGTAGTTCCGAACAAGCGATTGAGCAGCGAGATCGACTGATTCGTTTGATGACAGAGAAGCTTCACCTATTCCGGAAATTGAAACTGCTGATTTTCGTGTGACCAGCTGCAATTGGTTGGACAGTCTACTAGAATGTGCGTTTGAATGCAAAAAATGCGTGTGCATAGAAAAGAAGAGAAGAACAACAGATGGCGCTACGCGATCGCATTCTCTTTCCTAAATGAGCATTGCAATGACGTCACAGCTTTCTGGTCTGTATACAAAATCAAAGCGAACAAGGTTTTTGTTTAACAACTTCTGTGTTTGTTGTCCGATCGGATTGGAATTTCGACGTTATCTTGGTATTATAATAAGCTAGGTATAGTCTTACTCAGAATGTTGTATCTTTTATATGTCGCTCGCAAATCAGCTTTAAAGATTAAATTATTCATTTGCGTGGGCGAAGGGCGTGGCTCCCAACATTTGAAATAAATTTCACCTATCCCTGATCATGCCAAATTTGGTGCCTCTAATTTTTATAATAGCTGAGATCTGTTTTTATACCCTTCGACCATTTAAAATGGTCAAAAAAGGGTATACTAACTTTGTGCAAATGTATGTAACAGGCAGAAGGAGGCGTGGCAGACCCCACAAAGTATATATATTCTTGCTCAGGATCACTAGGCAAGTCGATTAAGCCATGTCTGTCTGTCTGTCCGGATGTCTGGATGTCTGGCTGTCTGGATGTCTGGATGTCTGTATGTCCAGATGAACACAAAGATCTCAGCTATTATAAAAGCTAGAGACACCAAATTTGGCATGAGGGTTTCTGTTCATCCGGGACAGGTGAAGTTTATTTCAAATGTTGGGTGCCACGCCCCCCGCCCACGCAAATCAATAATTTCATCTTTTAAGCAGATTTGCGAGCGACATATAAAAGATACAACATTCTGAGTGAGACTATGCTTAGCTAATTATAATACCAACATAACGTCAAAATTTCAATCCGATCGGACAACAAACACAGAAGTTGTTAAGCAAAAACCTTGTTCGCTTTGATTTTGTATACAGACCAGCAAGCTGTGACGTCACTGCAATGCTCATGTAGGAAAGAAAAGGAAAGAGAATGCGAGCGCGTAGCGCCATTTGTTGTTCTTTTCTTATTTTCTATGCACACGCATTTTTTGCATTCAAACGCACACACACACATACATACATTTCTGCTTGACAAATGAAATGATACCCGCATATACACGTATTCATACACAGACGTATATAAAGGCTTACGTTACGATATTTCTATTAAGTAGAAGTATTGTACAATTATTGACTCTTTACGTTTCAAAAAGGTCGAAGGGTATCCCACTGTCGCGTGCCGCTCGACTGTTGCTCTTGTTTAATATTTATCTTACATTGAAATATAAAATTGGTGGGTTACATATTAATTAATTTAATAATTAAGTCTGTTTGTAAATGCAAATTATCTCTTTCCGATCTTCGGTTAGCACACATATTTACATATTGACCGCTAACTTGGAACATCTGTGAATACAAAACCACAAATTTACGTATACATATGTCGAAGCGTCAGTTGCTTCAGTGTTCTTAGCACCTCGAACAGCGAGCCCCGTTCCCTTCGTTGGCGCCATCGTTCCACATGTAGTCGTTTTACAAAATAATTTCGTCTGTGTACCTGGAATATTCTACCAAGACTATTCCACTGCGCAACTTCTCATGACGCACTTGCCATCCTGCTCATTCGCACGTACACTTCTTCCAGTGATGCACACAGTACGCACCAACGGAAGAGACAACACGCCGAACACGTGGTCACGGGTCACACTCAGTGAGAGAATTTACAGTTAGTCCTTTTACCGACTCTTGGTGATATAAAGAACACAAGACAGCAATGACGGTTGTTCTGTTTTCTCTATTCTTCCTTACCACAATCCTGATACATTCAACATTCATGCTGCTGTACCAAATTCGTATAATGCTACCAATGCTCCGACATATATATTGGCATTTGCATATACACACCTACATTTGTCGTTGCCTTCTTTCACCTCGAACCTTCCTCTATGCTTACATATTTTCGTTAATTCGACTTCGCTTGCATTTCGTCACCCCGTACCCCGCATATTCTATTTCTGTTTACAAACGTAGCACGGAAAACGTTTGCTTTGATTCTCGTTTTCTCTTGTTTCTTCATTCGTTTGATTGATATATGTACATAACACTTCGTGTGCGTTTATTATCTCATTACTTCGCATACCCCGCACCCCGCATGTTGCATTGCTGCCAAGAAACGTAGTGAGAGCAAAAGTTTAGCCTGAATTATTTTGATAGCTTGGATCTTTTCGTTTGTTTGCACAACGCATAGGTTGCGCGAGTGTGTGTGTACCAGGCAAGCTATTTACATTGTCAGCATCGTTGAGAGTGTAGCTCACAAAGTTAGTAAAATTTAGTTATCTTACTATTTTTATTAATTTTATCAGCCAACATGTCCGAGACCGAAAAGCCAAGAGAAAAGCCACAAAGATTGGACAAAGTTAGTGCTGATATTGCTCGTATGCATACAGCAATCAAAGCAAAGACCATAGCATTTGATAAAACAGAGCTAGCGTCCCGATTAGAGCTGTTAGAATGTTATATACAAAAGGCAATGGATTTACAGGTTGATCTGATTAAAGCCCGCTTAATGATTCTAGAGGTCTATTAGAAGATCGTGTGTCGTCACAAGGGCATTGTACATTAATGCATCCTAGCCGAATTCAGGGCCAAGAACTGAGCATGATTGCTCCAGTTTCAAACCAGCGATCTCAGTTGCCGAAAATGCGTTTGCCAAAATTTAGTGGCAAACATTCGGAATACAAAAATTGTGTGTGCCTGTTTGAAAGTTTAGTCGATGATGACAATTTTTTATCAAACGTCAAAAAGTTCAATCACTTAGTTTCGTGTTTGTCACATGAAGCATTGGGGATAGTTAGGCAGTACCAATTAACAGATTGTAAATATCCAAAAGATCTCGCTAATCTCAAAACAGTATATGACAACAAATGTCTTATATTCTTTGGTACAGTGTTGCAATTGTTTGACATACCTAGAATGACATAACCGTCTGCGTCGAGTTTAAGATCGACCATAGATACGGTGTCTGCTATTTATGCTTCGTTGTTGTCGTTAGGTAACGACAAAGACATTGCTAGTGAAATAATAATTCACATGGCAATGGCAAAGAAAGACCATGTTACTAAATCTCGTTTTAAAGAGCAGCTTGACTATGATACGCAGCCATCTTGGGAAGATTGAACTAGACAATTGAAAAAAAGATATCTGTATCAGTCAGTAGAAGATTCAACTTGGGACAAAACAAAGAAGCCACATCAGTTTAAATCATCCTTTGCTTGTGCTGATGGAGGGCGTTCATCATCATCTGTGAGCAACTTCTGCAAGTCAGAAACGCACAATCTTGATTCGTGTCCATCGGTTGCTGCTATATCCGTTATGCAACGTTCTGAATTTGTCAAAACACTTAAGTTGTGCCTAAATTGTTGCGTTGGGCAAATAAAATTGGGTTCTGATGAGTCCTATAATGAAAAAAACGCTGCTAGGATGGATAGTAGCAGGCAAATGTACTGGACAAGTGGCTAGACATCAGTTCAGTGGGTGTTTAATGGCCCAATCTAATTGTTCTCTCGATTCGTAAGTTGATCGTTTCTGGGAATTGGATCAATCTCCATTCGAATCGAAGGCTTTTCGCCAAACAGCTGAGCAACAGGCTTGTGAACTGAAACTGTAACTGAAACTGTAAAGCAGGTATCTTCTGGTCGTTTCCAAGTGGATGTCCCTTTCAAAACCGATCCAAAAGTTCTTGGCCTGTCCTTTAAAACTGCAGAAAAACTTTGCAAAGGATGTAGTTCTTAAAACTATTTACCATGACTTCATCAAAGAGTATTTATGTCCATTTGGAAGTTACCTCCTCTAGAAAAGCATTATTATATTCCTCATCATACGTTTTTAGGCCTGAAAGTTCCACCACCTAGCTTCGTGTAGTTTTCGACGCTTCTAGTAAGACATCAACAGCTGTTTCACTTAACGAAACACTGATGGTGGGGCCGACAATTCAGAGGGAGCTATGTTCAATGCTGATTAATTTTCGGTTGAATAAGTATGCCGTAACTGCTGACATTTCAAAAATGTATAGGCACATAAATGTTTTTGTAAAAGACAGAAATTTCCAACTTATTCTGTGGAGAGAAAATACTTCTGCATCTTTTATGGCGATACGCTGCTTGGTTGAGCCAGCCAACATACACTCACAATCACATCCTATTGGATCAGATGTGATTAAGAAGTGCTGTTATGATGATGGCAGGTACAAATAGTATGCAAGGACTTTACACTAGTTGCAATAAAATTCTCAGCATATTTTCCACTTGTCAAGTGGGCAACCAACTGTAGTGATCTGTCGTTAAAAACAAAAGCTAGCGAAGAAGTGACTCTCAGAATTGATGATCGGACTTCCGTTAAAACTGTTGGGATGCGCTGGGCACCTCAAGAGGATATAGTCAAATATCATCTCGATGTGGACAGTTTTGCTCGGCTAAGCCAATAAAACGCAACATATTGTCTGCAGCTTCTCGCTTATTTGACCCTCTTAGTTTGCTGTTTCCGATTGTTACCAACGCCAAAATGTTGTTGCAGGAGTGGTGGAGACTGAAAATAGATTGGGATGAAGCAATTCCAATGAGTCCTCACACAACATGGAATAAATTTACCATGATATTGCACGATTTACATAAAATCCGCATCCCTCGGTACGTATGGCTAAATACGTATCAAATGGCTCAGATACATGGCATTGCTGATGCATCCAGTTATGCATATGGTTGATTCATATACGTTCGAACTAGCAATAACCGAAACGCTGGCATTTCATTGCTCACTGCAAAGTCTAGGGTAGCTCCACTAAACGTGACAACAATATCACGACCAGAGCTATTTGCAGCGCTCTTGCTGGTACTAAATTGAGACAACCTTAACAAAATTTAATATATCAAGTTTGAATTTCTGGTCGGATTAACAGATTGTGCTGTATTGGTTACAACGCGATTCTGGCGTCACGTTCCAACAGATGCTAATCCGGCGGTTTTAGTATCGAGAGGAACCGACATGGACGAGATTGTTAGCTCATTATGGTTCGATGGGAAAAGTTTTTTGAAACTGAAGGAAGACCAATGGCCGCAGCTTCACCTGGTGGAAATAGCGTCGGAAATCAAATTTTCCGAAGATAAAAAAGTGCTGTTGTATGTACATACATTGGTAGAAGTTGAGCCAAATTGTTTTGTTGACCAAATTAATCGTCACTCCAACTTTGCTAAATTGATTCGCATAATGGCTTATGTGCTTCGATTCTGTTACAAAGGGCTCAAAACAGATTCTCTCGTGACGTCGGCATCGCGAAAAATATTTTATTAATAAAACTGATCGCCGAAGTACAAAGCACCTCGTTCAAAAGGGAATTGAAATTATTCTAGCACCAATGTTGCAATTGCTTGAGATTTGAAAGATTTGACAAAAATTGAATACAATTTGAACTTATTCGTGTAGGAGGACGTTTGTTACACGGCCTCTCTCGTATGACGCTAAATTTTCCGCATTTAATGACAACGAAGATAAGAGTTATTCAACTATTTGGCAAATATTTGCATATGAAGCATTGGGGGTAGTTAGGAGGTACCAACTAACGGATTGTAACTATCCAAATGCCCTCGCTAGTCTCTAAAGAAAATATGACAACAAATTTCTTATATTCGTTGATACAGTTTTGCAATTGTTTGACATACCTAGCATGACAAAACCATCTGCGTCGAGTTAAAGATCGATCATATTTTCGGTGTCTGCTATTCATGCTTCGTTGTCGTCGTTAGGTTACGACAAAGACATTGCTAGTGCAATGATAATTCATATGGTTATGGCAAAGGTAGACCATGTTACAAAATCTCGTTTTGAAGACTTGACTATGATACGCTGCCATCTTGGGAAGATTGTACTAGACAATTGAATAAGAGATATCAGTATCTGTCAGCAGAAGAGTCAACTCGGGACAAAACAAAATCGCGGGTTGACGCTAAGAAGCCCCATCAGTTTAAATCTTTTTTTGCTTGTGCTGATGGAGGGCGTTCATCATCGCCTGTGTGCGTCTTCTGCAAGTCAGTAAAGCACAATTTTGATTCGTGTCCATCGTTTGCTGCTATATCAGTTATGCAATGTTTTGAATTCGTCAAAACACAAAAGTTGTGCCTTAATTGTTTGATTGTGGGTCATATGGTGTCAAAATGTAAGGCATTAAAATGTCGAATTTGCTCGAAGCCTCACCATTCGTTGCTTTTAGGTATACTACTCCTGCTCATGGTGAGGTATCCGCTCTTCAAGCGACTTTGTCAGATTCGTATTCAGGGCATGTAGCAAACAACGAACATGTTCTCGCCACAGCTTTCGTTAATGTAAGAGACAGATTTGGTCAGTTGCATCCTGCCCTGGCCTTACTTGATAGTGGCTCCCAAATCAATTTGATGTCTGAGAGCATGGCACAGATTTTTCAACTCAAGCGGGAGCCAACATCTTTAGCTATCTCGATGGCTGGTGGTGAAGCAATAGATAGCAAAAATAAGATATGCGCATCTATTCAGTCGCGCATAAACTCTCATTCGACTGAATGTTGCGTATTGAAATCCATTTCAACAACATAGCCTGGCCATTCCATGGGTATTTCAAATTCGAAAATACCCAAAAATATAAAACTGGCAGACCCAGAATTCAATAGGCCGGCTAAGGTGGACATTCTTTTGGAAGAAGAATTGTTCTACTAATTATTGTCCGTTGAGAAAATAAAATTAGGTTCTGAATGTCCTATAATGCAAAAATCGCTGGATGGATCGGAAAAGGTAAATGTACTGGACAAGTGCCTAGGAATCAGTTCAGTGTGTGTTTAATGGCCCAAACCAATTGTACTCTCATGTTCAACCGCAGACGTGAACAGACGTGTTTTTTTGTTTTGTGCTACGGGAACTATAAACAAAAAATTTGTAAATTAGCGAGAGGACGCTTAAGCGAAGCAAACTCGCAAAGCTTTGTTATATTTTAATTATTCTTGTGTAACCAAAATTACACATAAATTCTGAATCCACAAAAAAATAAAAGTGCGCGCAGCTATGAGTCAACGCGATATTCTTGCTCAGAGACAAAATGAGCAAGACGAGCGTCGGCTCTCTTTGCAACGTAACAATGCATATTTTACATTCCCCACCCCGAGAAGCCTAGCTTGAACAACCAGGTCGCAAACTCAAGCCAGCTTAGCGATCGGTCGCGCTCGTGCTCGCCGATGCTGATGTCAGCGCAATTTGGTGCTAAGAGTAACCAAAACAACTCTCTCTTGCACTTGCAAGCGCCTCTCTTGCATTTGCAAGTGCCAATACCAGTAAACTCTGTAGCTACCAGTACTGTGACCTCTCTGTCAACTACTAGCGCGCCCACACTCTCTACAACAACAACCTCAGTTCTCTGCACAACGACAATTGCCGAAACTGTCTCTGTTGAGTCGACGACGTCAACCCGAAAGCCTTCTACGCCTCTCTCACTGCACAGTTGTAGCAATGAAAACAAAAACATCAGTGGAACGGAACCAAAACAAGCTCGAGCAGCGCAACTGGTGCAAACTGGTATCGATGTGTACATACAGATCAAGCGTAAGCTGAGCCGGCAGAATAAAGGAGGCGGCAACAAGTCGAAAATGAACCGCAACAACGCTACTAATAGCGAATCTGAGGGACAATACTCAAATAGATTCGCTCTATTTTACAATACCCAAAAAAAAAAAGCGAGGAGGGAAAAGGGAGGAAGAAAACCCAACCCCCCCCCCCTCTCCCCCCCCAAAAAAAAAAAAATTGTTTTGTTAATAAAAAAATTTTTCTCCTTTGTGGGGAACAATTTTCTTTTTGTCCCCCTAACTAAAGGCAAAATATCGAAACAAGGATCCAAACACTAACCGAAGCTGGCCATCGGGCTGTAACAAAATATCTGGACGATGCTGGGAAAACATATTACACATACCAACTTAAGAGCGCCAAGGGACTCCAAGTTGTAATAAAAGGAATTGAACCCACTGTGACGCCTGATGAAATTACTGCAGCATTAAAAGCTAAAAACTTTTATGCAAAATCAGTGATTAATATCGTGAACAGGAACAAACAACCTCAGCCACTCTTCAAAGTAGAGCTGGAGCCTGAAGCTAAAATGGTCAAGCGAAACGAAGTGCACCCGATATACAAACTACAACTCCTGCTCCACCGTCGAATCACTGTGGAAGAGACGCACAAAATATCAATGGTAAGTCAACCAGTGCAGTGCATAAACTGCGAAAAATATTGCCGGAGAGAACCACACAGCAAACTGGCGCGGCTGTGTAGTCTTCAAAGAGCTTATAAATTGCGTCTACAAGCACACGCCGTCGCCAATGTCGCACTCTAACACACAATCATCAACCAGATCAACCACCTCCCAAACGCAACATCAACCTACTTCATATACTGACTCAAACACCTCATATGCAAGTGCTCTAAAGTCAGGCACCGAAATTTCTACTTCAGCATTAGAAGCCCCGAGCAACTTCCGCTCACCAATCGCCTTACCAAAGGACCAACTCCCACCCAAATACCCTCCAAGTAGCTTGGAAGCGATGATGTCTTCACTCCAACAAAGCCTGGAGAAGTTCATGTCATTCATGTAAACCACTTTGCAAGAGCTTATGAAGGCCAGAATACGCTGATACAGCTACTCGTATCCAGCAAATCAATATAATGGCTTCCCTAAAAATAGCTACGTGGAACGCCAATGGCGTCTCACAGCACAGGCTGGAACTAAGACAGTTCCTAAACAACAAAAATATTGATGTTATGTTGCTTTCTGAAACGCACTTAACAAATAAATACAACTTCCAAATTCCTGGATTCAAATTCTACTCCACTAACCACCCAGATGGCAAAGCCCATGGGGGTACTGGAATACTAATTTGATCTCGGCTCAAGCACTGTCCCCAGAACACTTTTGAAAAAAAATACTTGCAATCCACGTCGATCAGCATACAGGCCGGAAATGGCCCTGTCACACTTGAAGCAGTTTACTGCCCACCGCGGTTCACACTTACAGAAGACAACTTCATGGAGTATTTTAATACGCTAGGAGAGCGCTTTGTCGCAGCAGGCGACTACAATGCAAAACACATACACTGGGGATCTCGCCTGGTCAACGGGAAGCAGATTTACAATGCAATCACCAAGCCAATCCTTCCTGACCTCATCGACTTCGCCACAACTAAAGGTATTCCTCAGCAGCTCATAACAGCAGAGTCACTTCCAGACTTGTCCTCAGATCACTCTCCAGTCATCTTTAGCTTTCTACAGCAGCCCCGGTTAATTGAGATGTCTTATAGGCTTACAAATAACCAAACTAATTTCGCCAAATACTCAAGATATGTTTGTTCTCATATCGACGCCTTAGGATTACCAAACACCGAAACAGACATTGACAACCTGAACGGCTCGCTTGTATCGACCCTAGTTGCAGCAGCAACAGTCTCAACTCCACTAGACCCCCCTGCTCCTATGAGATACAATCTAATTTACAGAGATATCGAGAACCTGGTGCTTGAAAAACGACGCTTGCGCAGAGTGTGGCAAAACCACCGATCGGCGACCTTGAAACATAAACTAAAAGCAGCGACGCGTTTGCTCACCAGAACACTCAAGCTAGAGAAAGAAAAGGCACAGTACGAATACATCGAGCACCATCAGGCACCAACAGAGGCTGTCACACCACTGCGAGATGCCCATGGAAATTGGTCCCGAAGCGATGAACAGCGAGCCCGCACCTTTGCTGACCACCTGCAAAAGGTGTTTCAGCTTAATCCGCCTACAAACACTTTCATCCTCTCCTTGTCAGGTAGTAATTGCGCACCGCTGGAGCCAATGGTTTTTCGGCCAGATGAAATAGCGAAGACGGTTAAGGAATTAACACCTGGAAAATCTCCTGGATACGACATGATTACTTCTAAGATGATCAGTCGTCTGCCTCGATGTGCGCTGAATCTTATTTGCAAGGTCTTCAACGCAATTGCTAAGCTTGGCTATATCACTACACAATGGAAAAAGTTAGTGGTAATAATGGTTCCCAAGCCAGGAAAAAATAAAACGCTACCAGCTTCCTACCGGCCCATAAGTTTGCTAACCACCCTTTCCAAACTTTTTGAAAAGGTGCTTCTGCTACGTCTTATGCCCTACATAAATCTCCATGGCATCATTCCTACTCATCAATTCGGATTCCAAAAGAAACATGGAACCATTGAGCAGGTGAACCGAATCACAACGGAAATACGCACTGCCTTTGAAAACCGTGAATACTGCTCTTCATTATTCTTGGATGTAGCTTAAGCTTTCGATAGAGTCTGGCTTGATGGACTTACTACCTTGATCAAAAAGTTTCCGGAATTTATTCAGAAAATTAAAAATACAAGATTATACATCAAAATCGATATTGCCCCCTTCAAAGTTCTCCCCATTGACTGCAACGCACTTATGCCAGCGCTTGATCCAATCCTTGAAACATTTTTCATATTCAATTTGCGGTATGGCCATCAAAGCCATCTTCGATTTTTCCATGATTTCATCCCGGGTGCTGAAACGTGTTCCACGGAGCGGTTTCTTGAGTCGACCGAATAGGAAAAAGTCACTGGGAGCCAAGTCAGGAGAATTCGGTGGTTGTTGAATGGTATTCGTTCCGTTTTTAGCCAAATGTTCACGGATAATGATGGCATTGTGCGACGGTGCGTTATCGTGGTCCCGATTCCGGGAACTTTTTGATCAAGGTGGTATGTTCAAAATTCAGAAACTGCTGCCTCAAAACACCCACAAGTTGTTGGAGACGTACCTCTACAGGCGTACCTTCACAGTTAGATGCAACAACAGTATGTCTTACGAACATAACATCAACGCTGGTGTCCCCCAAGGTAGCGTTCTGGGCCCTGTCCTCTACCTCCTGTTTACATCGGACATACCCACTAACTCCCAACTAACTACGCATACGTTCGCCGACGATACTGCGATCCTTAGCCGATCCAGATCTGCAATGGAAGCAACTGCGCAACTAGCTCGACACCTACTACTCGTGGAAACATGGTTTGCAGACTGGCGCATCTGTATCAACAAGGACAAGAGCAAACATGTAACATTGACGCTCAGTCGACAAACATGCCCTACTATATATCTAGAGAGGTAACGTACCTGGGAATTCACCTAGACAGGCGGCTCGCATGGGGTAGGCACATTGAAGCAAAAACTACAAATATGAAGCTCAAGGCAGCTAGTCTCCACTGGCTAATCAACGCCCACTCCCCCTTAAACTAGAGCACAAGGTACTCATCTACAACTCGGTGATCAAGCCCATCTGAACAGCAGCATAAACGTAGTACAGCGAGCATAATCAAAAATTCTGCGCACTATAACTGGAGCCCCATGGTACCTTCGAAACGAGAGCATACATAGAGACCTGCAAATCAACCAAGTCGTAGATGAAATACTTGACTAAAGGACCAAATACCACAACAAGCTCGACGCTCACCCTAACCCTCTTGCCAAGCGATTATTGCGACCTTGCAGCTCATCTAGACTGCAGCGATTTGATCAACCTGCCCAGCTGTAACTTCTCAGGGCCGCTGAACAACAATTCAAAAATTAAAAACTGTATTCTAAATTAGATTAAGATTTGTAAGCTTTTTGTTAGTCTCACAAACTGAGAAGATTCAATAAATAAGAAGAAATGTTAAAAAAAAAAAAATTGTTCTCTCGATTCGTTAGTAAACCGTTTCTGAGAATTGGATCAATCTCCATTCGAATCGAAGGCTTTTTTCCAAACAGCTGAACAACTGGCTTGTGAACTGTTCTTCGAGAAAACTGTAAAGCAGTTATCTTCTGGTCGTTTCCAAGTGGATCTCCCTTTCAAAACCAATCCAAAAGTTTTTGGGGTTTCCTTCCAAACTGCTTGAAGGAGGTTTTTTGTTCAGTTCAGTTCTTAAAACTTTGTACCATGACTTCATGAAAGAGTATTTGAATTTGGGACACATGTCCAACGCGTTCTTTAGCCTGAAAAATCCTCCACCAAGCTTCTTGTAGTTTTCGACGCTTCTAGTAAGACGTCAACAGCTGTTTTACTTAACAAAACACTGATGGTGGGGCCGACAATTCAGAGGTAGCTATATCCAATCCTGATTAATTTTTGGTTGAATATGTGTGCCGTAACTGCTGACATTTCAAAAATGTATAGGTAGATAAATGTCTCTGAAAAAGACAGATATTTCTAACTTATTCTGTTGAGAGAAAATATTTCACAAAAATTCAGGCTTAATACAGTCACGTACGGTACAGCTTCTGCACCTTTTCTGGCGATACGCTGCTTGTTTGAGCTAACTATCATGCACTCAGGGCCGCAGAGAGAAAATCAGGGCCCAGGGGTATCCATCTTCTTGCCCCCTCCCTTCCCATCAAATAAATCAGCTATTTCCGACTGTGATGTTATTTTTTTTAAACTGTGGATTTAAAAATATTAATAGTTTAAATTGTTATTATAACTAAGTTCATAATAAACAATTAGATACCATGATTAACAAATAATTTTAGAGAAAGTTGGATTGGAAGTTGTCAGGTCAACCATGCCCGTATCTAAGCATTCGAAGCCTGGCGCATAACAACCTCGTATCTCTCGTAAAATTTCTCCACTAAACATAAAAGCAAAATTTTTCTTGTAATAGTATAAAAACTCAAATTTTATAATAAATTAACAAAATGTTGCATGAAAAAGAGAAAAACTCGAAGAAGAACAAACAATAATCAATATTCAATGTTTATTCGTATACTTTTTTTATGGTTTATAATTCATGCATTTTCTTATACTTTTTTTTTGTTTAAGAAACATATAGGCGTACATTTTTCGCTTCCAATGAGGGGCAGGTTATATTATATTTTGTCGAATCATTACATGTATATAGTGTAAATCATTTATCTATTTTCTTTCTAAATATTATACGCATATTTTGTTTCATTTCGTTGTATATTTGTGATCGACAATAAATTGTATGAATATTGTCGAAATTCAAAATTGTAAAATACAGCTATACGAAAACATTAAAAATGATTCCGCGAAAACAAAGAATATTAGTTATATGAAGGTTTTAATTTTTATTTTTCTAGTTTGTTTCATCATTTTCATGTATAATTGGTGAAAAATTAACCGTTTCACTCCATAAATTTATAAAAAGTTTATGAAAAAAAAGTTTTACTCAGTGATAGAAGTTGTATAAAATAAAATAAGAGAAAATCTTGGTCTGTGAGTTGCATGTTATGTAAACAAAAACAAAACATCTGACGTGGTCGTAAACGCTCGCTCATGATCGGCAACACTCGGATTGTTCGGATTCACCTGACAACGTCACACCGGTTTCTTCTATGTTATCCCACCTTTATTTTCTCGTCTAACAGTCCATGTATTCTATGGTTTATGGCGCATAATGATAACTTGACATGAGGAAAATGTGTTGTCGATTTCACAACAATCTCGATAAATTCACGCAGATTTATTTTGTTGACCAAAAACTGAGTACTTGACATCACAATACTTACGTTTGTTTCGTTAAAATACACTTGAAAACGTCAGTAAAGCCTTGGCCATTTTCGCTCGGAAGGTAAAATTAACAGGAAAATTAGCGGCGAGAGCAAAAAGTACAATTATTACCTCTACGCAACTGTAAAAAAATGTGTTCGAACGGTGCACGATTTTATTTCGGCGTTCAGGACACAGATGACTGAGACCAGTGATGCTTACTGCAGCAACTTCACTTCAAAAGTTTATGGCAAGAGTATAAAGTTGGCATCCCTGAGTACTGCACGGTTGAAACGCAATCGCGGACGCGCGTGAACGTTTTCGAACGAAATATACTGACGATGACTGCTGAAAAGAGCGAGCAGCTCCATAAACCAATAGCGCGTTCTCATTAATCGTTACTCTTCGGGCGCGAAAATTTCAAAGGATTGATTCTATGCCAACAGTCAAAACCGTCATTAAAGTGAAGGCTTTTCGGAAAATCGCGGGTCCTTCTGAAAACTGCGGGCCCGGGCCACTCTCTTCTGACACTAAATTTAATTTTTTAATGACAAAGATGTCAGGATTTATTCAACTATTTGTCAGATATTTGCATCATAGGCACTACCATGTTGGTCCAAAGGCTCTAGTTGGATTTTTGAGGCAGCAATTTTGGGTAGTAAATGCTCGAAGTTTGTGCACTGCAGTTGTTCGGCATTGCATACACTGTTTTCGATAAAAACCAAAATTGTTGGGGCAACTAATGGGAAATTTGATTGTCGGCCGTTTCGAGTATGTGGAGTAGACTTCTGTAGGCCGTTATATGTTAGCTATAGAATCAGGGGTAGACCACCAGTAAAAATGTATGTTGCCGTTTTTGTTTGTTTTGCCTTTTTTTAAAAGGGTCATCGGGAGATTACCGAAGACGATGTTCAGCGACATTGCGACGAATTTCGTTGAAGCGAGCAACGTGCTGAGGAAGCTGCAGACGGCGTTCCACAACAACGAGGCGAGGCTGGTGAACTTCGCAGCGGAGAGAGGAGTGCAGTGGAGATTTATTCTGCCAAGCACAGGCTTCCGCGAGGAGCGAGCAACGCAAACCTGACGCAGGACGAGTAGAGCACACATCTGGTGGACGTCGAGGCGCTGCTCATATCCAGGCCGTTGCTCGTCGACAGCAGCGATCCCAGCGATGGAGAGGTGCTGATGCCAAGCCACCTACTTATCGGTCAGCCTTTGTTGGCACTGCCTTCAGGATCCGATCCAGATGAGAGCAGCAAGAAACCAGGACGAGGATATTTGAGGCTGTGGCAGCAGTTGTCGGCGCTCAAACCGCACATTTGGCGCAAGTGGTCCAAGGACTACCTGCCCAGCCTCCAGCAGCGAACGCAATGGGCAAAGGCGTGGACAATTTCAAGGAAGGGGCGGTGGTGATATTTCACGACGACAACACACTCCCTCAGCAGTGGATAACCGGGAGCGTAACGCGCTCGATTCGAGGAGAGGACGGCAAGGGTTGAGTAGCCGAAATAAAAACACCAGCAGGCGCACTTAAGCGACCAATTCATAAGCTGGCCTGACTTCCGATGTGTAAAAGACCGGAGCTCTTCAACGGAGCCGGAAAATTGAAGCACAACAGCATTATAAATAGATAGAAATAAAACTAAGCTAGTAATTAAGAAGAAACAAAAAGAAGTATCTTTAAGTTTAAGCTACTCTCTAGGTTTGATGATCGGCAAATGCCAATGGCCAATTCGATTGTGGCCCACTCTCCGTAATTAACTTTTCATTCGTTGTAAAGCAATCATAGAAGCCAGCAGCAGCAATAAATTGTCTAATTTATAATTTTTAATCCAACCCACCGCGTCAAGCTCTTCTGTTCTTTTAACGGAAAATTGTCCTCTTTCATGCGCTTGCTTTGTGATTTCGTTTTGCATTTCAAGAAGTGTCGTTGACCACATTGTGCAAAATACCAAATTTCATGAAATATCCGTTGTGTGATGTCTCCTCTGTGAGGATGTGCATAATCGCACTTAATTCGTCATCTTGATTTTGCACATATTTAATTTTGCCATGTTCGGTGTCGTCCTTTATGATCATGATCGGGTGACGGCTTTAAGCATAGACATGTCGTATTCATGTTCCACTCCTGTGTTCAATGTCGTAATTAAATTCCTTTAGGAAAAGAACCCATCGTGCAACTCGTGTAGATTCGTAGAAATTCTTTTCGTCCAACGTTTTGGCAAAGGCCTTACAGTCTGTTATAAGTTTGAAACGAATACCGAGAAGATAAATACGAAATCTGTTTAGTGCTTCTACAAGAATCTTCAAATGATAACTAGACAGCTTTTGATCAGCTTCGGACGTTTTTTTGGTCATATAATATACAGGGTGGCCGTCAGCCGTCAGAGAAAGCAAGGGGAACCACATGTAACCACAGTTTTAGCTGGGCTACGTGCCGTCCTTGCTCCTACTGACGGAAGTGCGGCTATACTCTCCACGCGAGGGCGGCAGGATGCAGGCTCCTAGCACGGTCATGTCTCTGCTAGGGGTGCTGACTAATTGTAGTCGGGCGAAGGTCGTGAATCTATAAATCACCCCAATCCAAGGCGAAACAGCATACGGATGCATGGCCGGGGGGTAGCCCGGTCTCTAGTATGCGGTTTCTGGATACCTGTCGCCCTGCAGTTTCATTTAGACTTCCCACGGCAAGCGGGCTATGTCGTGGGTGGCCTTCCCTTCCCGCTTAGTCGTGGGACCAAATTTAATGGATCTAGACTATTTTACTAACAAGCCTGATGCGGCTTTGAACGCATCAACCCAGGGTGAAGCCTTCACGGCCGACCCCAACACCAGCACTGCAGCCATTGGGCTGCTGGCTTCCACCCCCAATACTACGGGTCTCGACCCTAGTACTCCGGGGGACTCGGACAGGCCACGAACTCCCTTGGACATTGAGTTCGCTAGTGCTGCCTTCTCGTCCAACAACTGCTCAGTCATGCAGTAGACCGTCGAGGTGCTGTCCTCCGACGCCGAAGCTGAAGGTGACCTGATCAGCTTTGCCGACGATAGGCTCCCAAATCCAGACTCTGCGACTGGACTCAGGGAACGCCTTCGACAAACTAAAGACCCGCGAGAAGAAGCTCTTCAAAGCTGCAATCGCAAAGGGTTCGAGCAGAGCAGAGGCTCTTGCCATCACCACTGCGCCCCCCGCGGAAACCAAGGCTAAGCGGATGCGCGGTGACGACACTTTCCCCAAACCCCAAGGGTCTTTAAAGAAGCCCATAAAAACTCATGTAGAGTTCGAAATGAATGGCTGCTCTTGGTGTGCGAGAACAGCAGCACTGCCAATTGGGTCAGGGAAGCTTTTGGACATATCAGGTCCATCAGCGGCCTTAATAAAAAGCTGTTGGAGGAAGCAGAGTTCCCAAGAGCTCCCCTCATTAGAGGCTACATCATCAACAGCGCTCAATTCACATCCGCCGACATTGTGGAGTACTTGGGAATCCAGAATTGTGAGCTCTCAACGGAGCTGTGGCGGGTAGCGCAACACAGCCTTAACGGCAATACGACACACCTCGCGATAATGTTCGACGAGAAGTCGTATAAGGCTCTGACGGAGCTTAAGGGTAACGTTAAATTCCGCTTTGGCAGGTTAAACTAATCCTTAAGAACTCCCCCGTCAGGGCCTCGTCTCTTGGAGGAGAGTCAATGTGGTATTCATTCGCAAACAAGGGAATCGTCCCACGGACCAGCCTAAATCATATCGGCCGATCAGTCTCGCCTCCTTCCTGCTTAAGTTAGCGGAAAGGCTCATAGACCTGCATATACGGTGCTCTCTGCAGAAAACCTATCTTCTGCATCCCACGCAGTTTGTGTATATAGCGGGTAGGTCGACGGAGGTCGCCCTCCACAAATTAGTAGGTAAAATCGAAGAAGCCCTCGCATCCAAGAACATTGCTCTGTGCTCTTTTCTTGATATAGAGGGTGCTTTTGATAATACCGGCTACGGCTCTATCTCTGCTGCGCTAGAACGCAGAAATATTGCCCGTTCCCTAATCCGATGGATAGAGGCTATGCTCAAACACCGGATCATCTCCTCTACCTTGGACACCACGACTGCTGTTATTAGTGCGGTCAAAGGATGTCCCCAGGGAGGGGTCCTATCCCCCCTACTCTGGTCTCTAGTAGTTGATGAACTACTAAGCATTCTCGCAGACCAGGGCGTGCAAGCAATCGGCTACACGGTTAGCAGATGGTGCGGAGATGTAGGTCTCAGCATCAATCCTCAAAAGGCAATTATTGTCCCCTTCACTAAGCGCTATTCTATTGACATAGGTCAATTGAACATTGGCGGCTCCCCTGTGGGTCTTTCCAGCGAGGTTAAATATCTAGGGGTGACCCTTGATAAAAGACTAAACTGGAACTCCCACCTGAACAATACTCTATCAAAGGCAACTCATGCCATGTGGGCATGTAGAAGATTCTTTGGTAGAACCTGGGGTCTCAAATCCTGTAACATCCGGTTGCTATTTGAGATGATGGTAAGACCCATCGTCACCTACGCTGCAATTGTGTGGTGGCCAAAGGTGACGCAGATCACTGCCATCAACAAATGCAACAAATTGCATAGGCTACTTTGCCTTTCTTTGACGGGTGCACTTCGCACCTGTCCCACAGCAGCAATGGAATCAATCCCTAATATGACTCCGCTGCATATCAAAATACAAGAAGTCGCCGCAATGAGTCTTCTTAGAATCAAGCTCCAATCTGGGCTTCTAGCTACCGAATCAGGGCATGATAGACTTATCAAAGACATTCCTGGCTTAGAGATCTGCACTAGATCAGATTCTATGACCAAGGAACTCTTCTTTGGTGCAAAATTCAGAACCCTCATCCCTTACCGGAAGGACTGGGATGCTGGCAACCCCATCAGCGACCCTCACGGCATACACTGGTATACCGACGGGTCAAAAACAAATCAGGGGGTTGAAGCCGGGATACATGGTCCCAACTCCAAAACCTCGATTGCCATGGGCAAGTGGCCCACGGTCTTCCAATCCGAGGTTCATGCCATTGAGTTCTGCTGCCGTCTTATCCTTGAGAAGGGGATGAGAGGAGCTTATATCTATATCTTCTCGGACAGCCAAGCTGCCATACTAGCCCTCTCCTCAAATAGAGTAAGTTCACGTATGGTGGCTGACTGCTGGAACTGCCTCCAGAGACTGTCCAACAAAAACAAAGTTACCCTCCTTTGGGTACCTGGACACTCCGGGTTCCAGGGCAACGAGCTAGCGGATGAGCTGGCGAGAGCGGGATCATCAGCCCCTCTGCTTGGCCCTTCTGCGGCGTGGGGTGGTCAACTATCTCATCCCTTGTGAAAACATGGGCAGATAGGTTGACCGAACGCTACTGGTTCTTCCTACCAGGGATGAGGCAGGCTAGAGAGCTTACAAATCCCTTGGTTAAGCGCAGAACAGACTCACTCTCCAGGAGATATTTCTATCTCCTTGTTGGCTACCTTAGTGGCCATCATCTGGTGAACTATCACCTAACAAAAATGCGTCTATCCTCTGATGCAGAGTGCAGGCTCTGCAAAGAGGACGACGAAACAACCAAACACTTAATGTGTGACTGTCCAGCATTGCTTTGGAGTAGGAGGAAACATAATCTTTATAATTTTACTGCCAAATCCACCTTCAAAAATTTTTTCATAATTTTATCCGTTTAAATATTTTTATTGTAACCCATTATTACTTAAATATAAGCTACACCTTGATCTGATATAAATTCTTATAAAAATTATTGAATATTATAATTCTTATAAAATATTCTGATAACGACGGTATATAAACTGAATACAAATTTAAGTAAGGTCCATCGTGGATTATCGATTACAAAACAGGTTCCTCTGGATAGACTAAAATACCGCCAAATTTTTTAAGTTTCAAGAACATAACTATTACTACTTAAATATTTAAATTTACATTTTAAATAATAGGGTATCTAATCCTAGTTATACCCTTCGACCATTGAAAATGGTCAAAAAAGGGTATACTAACTTTGTGCAAATGTATGTAACAGGCAGAAGGAGGCGTGGCAGACCCCACAAAGTATATATATTCTTGCTCAGGATCACTAGCCAAGTCGATTTAGCCATGTCTGTCTGTCTGTCCGGATGTCTGGATGTCTGGATGTCCGGATGTCTGTATGTCCAGATGAACACACAGATCTCAGCTATTATAAAAGCTAGAGACACCAAATTTGGCATGAAGGTTTCTGTTGATCTGGGACAGATAAAGTTTATTTCAAATGTTGGGTGCCACGCCCCCCGCCCACGCAAATCAATAATTTCATCTTTTAAGCTGTTTTGCGAGCGACATATAAAAGATACAACATTCTGAGTAAGACCATAATTAGCTAATTATAATACCAACATAACGTCAAAATTCAATCCGATCAGACAACAAACACAGAAGTTATTAAACAAAAACCTTGTTCGCTTTGGTTTTGTATACAGACCAGCAAGCTGTGACGTCATTGCAATGCTCATGTAGGAAAGAAAAGGAAAGAGAATGCGAGCGCGTAGCGCCATCTGTTGTTCTGCTCTTCTTTTCTATGCACACGCATTTTTTGCATTCAAACGCACACACACATACATACATACATTTGTGCTTGACCAATGAAATAATACACGCATATACACGTATACAGACGCATATAAAGGCTTACGTTACGATATTTCTATTAAGTAGAAGTATTGTACAATTATTTACTCTTTATGTTTCAAAAAGGTCGAAGGGTATCCCACTGTCGCGTGCCGCTCGACTGTTGCTCGGAGGAAACATTTGCACGCGGAAATCGCAGTTCCCGAGCGAAAGACTGCATGGCTTCATCAGGGAAGCTGAGCGGCTTTTGTCAAGATAGGGAGAGCCTTATATGCATAAAAGATCATTCTGGTCGCAGTGCCTCGCGCCTTCTCTGTTGAGAGACTCCCTCTGTCAAAAGAAATATAAAATAAATAATATACAGGGTGCATCAGGTCATCGTAAGGTGATTTTTGTAAAAGGACCGCACCATATCGCTCCATCGAAGTATCTGTGTGCAGTTCCGTCACATGTTGTTGGTGATAAATCTCTAATACCGACTTCTTTGCTATAATATACTTTAAGTTGTTGATTGCAAATAAAGCTTTTTTATCCATCTGAAACTTTACATCTTGCTTCGTAACCTTATTTGGACGTATTAACAAGTGGTCCAACGACACCAAGCCGATGCTTGTTGCGCGCGAAACCCAAACGAAGTCCACCTCCCGCCTAACCGACCGAGAGGCACCGTCGCATAACAGACGACACGGAAACGCGGTAGAAACGCGAATAGAAACGCGAATAGAAACGCGGGGAGAAATTCTAAAAAAGAGGAGGCGATAGAACGCGGCATGCAAATAGGAACAGAATATCGAGGAAGTTTAATACTAATTACTAATTACGTGCTAGATAGGAAAGAATTAAGACCTTCATAGCAGCGATAGTGTTAGTGCTAGCTATGACGTGTTGGAGCTTATTGTAGACCGAACATAATACCCTGAAAGGATCATGCAGTGCATAGTTCGATCTACAATAAGGAAGTGCTAGTAGAAGGAAATAGCGAGTACTTCTGCAAGGAATAGAGAAGTGTAGCTGCCTTACCAAGGCCTCATTATCAATGTCACCTTGCATAAGGTTGTTAATAAATACGACCCCTAGCATGGTTCTGCGGTTAGTTAGGGAAGGCAGATTTAGTAGCAGAAGTCTACTATTATAGGAAGGCAGTCTCAAATTTTCATCCCAGTTAAGGCCGCGTAAGGCAAAAAGTAAGAAATTCCTCTGTACAGATTCGATACGTTCCTTATGAATAGTGTACTGGGGACACCATACGCATGAACCGTATTCGAGAATAGGACGAACAAGTGAAACGTAAAGGATCTTTGTAATATTGTATAATGATCGTCGAACTCCTTAGACCATCTCTTGATAAAGCCTAGGACACCCATGGCTTTATTGACTATATTAGTTATATGACTTGAAAACTTTAGTTTTCGGTCCAAACGGACCCCCAGATCATCAACTAGGGTGATTCCTTCCAAGGCACAACCACAAAGAGTATAAGAAGCAAACTTCGGACTGGCTCGAGAGAATGTCATCAGCTTGCATTTAGAGCTGTTCACGTTTAAGAAATTGGCACAACACCAAGAATGGAAACTATTTAGGTCGGTTTGTAAGTTTGAGTGACAGTGGTCGTCTTTAAATTGGTAGCAAAGCTTAACATCATCCGCATACATAAGAGTACATCTTTTAAGCTGATTTTCGAGCGACATATGAAAGATACAACATTCTGAGTAAGACTATACTTAGCTCATTATAATACCAACATAACGTCAAAATTCCAATCCGATCGGACAAAAAACACAGAAGTTATTAAACAAAAACCTTTTTCGCTTTGATTTTGTATACTGGCCAGCAAGCTGTGACGTCATTGCAATGCTCATGTATGAAAGAAAAGGAAAGAGAATGCGAGCGCGTAGCGCCATCTCTTGTTCTTCTCTTCTTTTCTGTGGTTACGCATTTTTTGCATTCAAACGCACACACACACATACATACATTTGTGCTTAACCAATGAAATGATACACGCATATACACGTATTCATACACAGACGCATATAAAGGCTTATGTTACGAAATTTCTATTAAGTAGAAGTATTGTACAATTATTTACTCTTTATGTTTCAAAAAGGTCGAAGGGTATCCCACTGTCGCGTGCCGCTCGACTGTTGCTCTTGTTCTACCTTGCGTTAGTTTAGAAAACATACCTATTGCAGTGAGTATTAAGTGTCGTTCGGTAGAATAGGTTAATGTCCAATATGTGACCGGGGTATTCTGGAGTATAAGTTCCTTGATTGACTATATGCATAATTTATTTGTATACCCTTCGACCATTGAAAATGGGTATACTAAAGGGTAAAAAGGGTATACTAACTTTGTGCAAATGTATGTAACAGGCAGAAGGAGGCGTAGCAGACCCCACAAAGTATATATATTCTTGCTCAGGATCACTAGCCAAGTCGATTAAGCCATGTCTGTCGGTCTGTCTGTCCGGATGTCTGGATGTCTGGCTGTCTGGATGTCTGGATGTCTGTATGTCCAGATGAACACACAGATCTCAGCTATTATAAAAGCTACAGACACCAAATTTAGCATGAAGGTTTCTGTTGATCCGGGACAGGTGAAGTTTATCTCAAATGTTGGATGCCACTTTTAAGCAGATTTGCGAGCGACATATAAAAGATACAACATTCTGAGTAATACTATACTTAGCTAATTATAATACCAACATAACGTCAAAATTCCAATCCGATCGGACAAAAAACACAGAAGTTATTAAACAAAAACCTTGTTCGCTTTGATTTTGTATATAAATTATGAAGTTCCAGACAGTCCAGAGGTCTTCCTTCTTATTTTTGGTAGTCGGCCTATGAACACTGAATTAGGAAGATTATGTTGGAGGGATACAGGGTACACGGCGACTTTCTTGCAACTGAACTTGACTCTGGGATAGGCAATTAAAATATGAACACTGTTCTCGGACTGGAGGACTCTAATCTTGGATGCTTCTATTAAGCTGACGATAGGGGTGTCCTGTTCTACAAGAGACTTCAAGTCGGCATGGTCAAGAATCGTGGGATTTACAATGTTTGACTTGGCCAAAGTAATAGTGAGAACTAAATTTTGAATTTCAGTAGAAAGCATCCTATTTCTTGCCAATAACGCTTCATACAAATGTGGAGTGTCAACCAAGTCGCTTTTACGGGCATTGATCACCTTATTGATGGTGTCAGTTAACTTGTTAATCTGTTTCTGGGTTTCGGAATTTATGGTTATCTGCCGGGAATTAGACTCAACTAGTTTATCCTCTGTGATCTTTATCTTTAGAAGGTCCGTGGCATCGGGAGTACCCGCCACTACCTTTAAAGCTGTACCTAGGAAATCTAGACTCCTGGTAATCCTATGATGGACCTTAAGGACGGACAACAAAGTTTTAAGATGGTCCGTATCGACCTCTAGTAACTTACGCATATGCGATTGGGGAAAGGACTCGGATAATTTTTCTGTCTCGTCTATCATAACAGCGAATTTGGACAAGTTGCTTGAGTGCTTTAAGAGGTCACGCTGTTCAAAAACCAGCACATCACCATCTACGACAGGGATGTAGTTGGCATGCGAAAAGTCGGTAATCCGTGCATTCGCTAATGCCAGAGTAATGAACATCGTGAGGGTAAACCTGGAATTTAGATACAGGGTGACACTGTAGTGCTCGGGCTTTCTTAAAGTAACCTACTAACTAACTGCAAGGGGATTGCCTACTTAAGGTTGTCCTTGTGGACCACCCTCCCCATAATGTGAACAGACGTTCCCAGGTCTGCTTGCACTTTTTGTTCCGTGCATAGTGGGGTTAGTTTATTTCCTAACCTCTTGTTGTTCTTTACAAACACGTGTTCTCCTACCTCAAACACACGGTTTTGCCGGGAAGGGTTGCATCTTCCGATGTTGTCTTGCTGAGCCTTTGCTAATCTTGCCTTGATTTCCAGGCAGTGCTCATGGGCCCCTGAGTGAAAAACCTCAATTGGTCTCTCACGAGTAACTGAGTGCACGGTTTTGGTGTATTCCACCGTGGCTCTCAAGATAAGCTCTACTGTGTCATTTGTCTTTTTGTCCAACTTCAGGCATCTGGCTATTTCTGCCAAGGTGCTGTGGAACCGTTCGATTTGGCCATTGGACACGCTGTGCAGAGGAGGCGCATTCATTGAGCATTGACGTGATTGTTTCTGAGTTGAATGCGGGCTCATTGTCGCAATAGATTGTTTTGATGTTGGGGAAAAGGTTAATAATCTGCAATAGGGGGCCTGTGATGTCCACTATTGTCCTAGATGTAACTGGTTGCACTACTGCAAACTTAGAGAATTTGTCAATGCACGTCAAGAACAGCTTCCTGTCGGTTGAAAATATGTCAATGTGCATCATTTCGCCAGTATAACTGGGGATGGGCGTTTCCCCGAGCTCTTGCTTCTTCGGGTGCCTGTCGTACTTTGCTTGGGTACATACCCTGCAATTAGCAACCCCTTCCTTTGTCATGCTGCCCATTTTTGGAAAATAGTAGTCTCGAAGGACTTGCTTGATCTTTTCATGCGCGGCTCTGTGTGCACGGTTGTGCTCTGCAGTGACGATATTGTACTGTTCGTTTTTATCAGTTATATCTGACACTACATTCTTGCAGTGACGGAATTGAGTGGCTGGGAAATGGGTAATGAGGTCGTGTTGGAAGCTTGCCAGTGCACTATGGGCAAAAAGCCCGGAATTTCTGCATAAAGTCCAGTTTTATAGCTAGAGCATTCAAATTTTGCACAAACATCTGAAATAATATTATAGAATTTTGGTTTCTTTTGTTTTTCAATCAAACCACATCTTCAACTTCTCCGCCCACACCCACACCTCCAACCACACCTGAGAAATTTTTTTTTAGGTAGTTCTGTTTGAGCTGGTCTGCAAATCGCATTGACTACTTAAAGAGTACTTGAATATGGAGAGAAAATGTTGCAACCATTAGCTTTATTAAGATGGTGCATATTTTCTTTACGTGCGCTATATAACTGTGCATAGTTGCCTTTATTTGAGCTACGGGTGAGTTTCTGACTTGATTTTTGTTATTTTTTAAAAGCAACCACTTCGTTAGGGCAGAGTCATCCCGTTTGTTGCTATCCCAAACCTCCAGCAATGTTTGGTGATGCCATGTTGCAGCTGAGTATGAGTTTCAAAACTCAGCTGCAACATGGCATTTTTTTCGAAAAAGGGCAAAAACGGGCAAAAGATTTTATTATCACCGGAATCTAAACACTTCAACGAAACACATTCCAATTGTAGTTGCGCGCTCTCGCGTGCTCCAAATAAGTTACACTCCATAGAACACATCAACATTTTCTATATTTCAGCTGTAAAAGTACTCGAGCAACACTTGACGATACACGACGAATAATATAAAACATATATAAACCAACATACAACAACAAATCTACATACTTGTACTATTATTTTCCATATTTCCAAATTTTCCTAGCTTTACAAAACAAGCCGCAATAATAACACAATGTTAATAAATAATTACAGTTGGATTTCGATAAGTCAAGCTATCGGTTGGACAGTTGACTTTGATTGTTCGGCATTTTCAAACCGCAAGCTCTAAAAATTTTTAAAAATCATTTTCATTATCTCTGGAGAGTTCATAAATGGAAAACAAATTTTATTTTAAGTTCCTTACACATAAAAAAATTGACTTTATGCAGAAATTCCGGGCTTTTTGCCCATAGTGCAGGTGTGGGTAGGTCGCAATGAATAGCATTCACGACGTCAGGGTTAACGACTTCTTTGAGAGTTTTTAACAGGTAACTCTTGTCAGTAAAACTGATCAAGTGGCGGGTTTTGCTTCGGAACAGCACT